>CAJQUN010000665.1:0-254495 GCA_907163345.1 Haberlea rhodopensis
AATCCCACTTTGGAAAGATACGTAGAAAGACGTACGGGCATCCAACGGTACATGTATCTTTATACTCATTGGGATATGCATTGTGAATGCAAGTATATATTGAATTGTGCATTGTGGATGCAAATACATGTTGATCTATGCATTATGATTGCATATGTGTATATTGATTGTTTTGATGCACATCCCGAGTCATGGTTATATAAGTGATGATTTAAATGCTTTGCCGCTGTCACTTGAAGCGATGATAGAATACTTGCCATTGTCATATTGCAGCGAGGAAAGATATTTGCCGCCAAATGTTGAAGCGAGGGTATTGCCGCATGTCGCATTTGAGCGAGGTTATTCAATGCCGCTAATATGTCGAAGCGAGGGGTATTAGTGCCGCTTTCATGACAGCGAGGTGCAATAAAATACACTGTTATAACAGACTAAGGATTGGTGATTGGTGATAATGAAATGGTGATATGTCATGACATTTGTGGAATCATTAAATAATCTATTAATTATACTCATGAGTTATGGTACAGTGCCAAAAGGGACCGTTTAAAATGCATGGGAAAAACAGGAAGTTTTTTATTACGGTTTATGCATTTACGCCTTATAATCATATTGTGTTGAATATGGATTATTATATGCTCATGATTTGGGGGTTGTCCTTGTAGGTACATTTTGGCAAAAAGGCTAAGGACGGGTTGAGGCGGTGAGCTTGTGAAGAGCGCTTTTGATAAGGAATGACAGGATTATTTTGTATAGTGTCTACTCTAGGAGTAGTGTAAAACTATAGTGATTAACATTCATTTGTTAGGGAATGTAATTAATCCATTTGGAAGTCCTTAACTTGGCATGTAATTCTTAAGGCTCAAGGTCTCAACACGAACTTTTATACTCTGATTATACATGTTAGCTCTAATTATGCCTTTAATCCACACTTAAGGAACTAGGGTCCTTACAGTAATTGTCTCTTCATCTTTAAACGAAGACAAACTACTTAGGATTTTGAGGGAGCATAAGAAAGCATTCGGATGGAAAGTAGCGGACATAAGAGGGATAAGCCCATCAACATGTATGCATAAGATCTTGATGGAGGATGCTTACAAACCCGTGGTACAACCACAATGCCATTTAAACCCAAAGATGCAAGAGTGGTAAAGCTGAGGTCATCAAACTGCTGGATGCAGGTATTATCTATCCCATTTCAGATAGTGCATGGGTCAGTCCTGTACAATGTGTACCCAAGAAAGGAGGTACGACTATAGTTAAAAATGAGAACAATGAATTGATCCCTACTAGAACAGTCACGGGTTGGCGCGTCTGCATTGATTATAGAAAGTTAAATGTCGCCACCCGTAAAGACCATTTTCCCCTCCCATTCATTGACCAAATGATAGAGCATCTGGCAGGGTATGATTTCTATTGTTTTCTAGATGGCTATTCTAGGTATAATCAAATAGCTATTGCACCTGAGGACCAAGAGAAGACTACCTTCACTTGTCCTTATGGTACGTTTGCATTTAGGAGAATGCCATTTGGATTGTGTAATGCGCCTACAACTTTTCAAAGATGTATGATATCTATTTTTCATGATATGGTTGAAAAATTCTTAGAGGTCTTTACGGATGACTTTTCTGTCTTTGGGGATTCTTTTGATTCTTACTTAAATAATCTTGACTTAGTACTAACAAGGTGTGAAGACACGAATTTGATACTCAATTGGGAGAAATGTCACTTCATGGTACAAGAGGGAATAGTCTTGGGACACAAATATCCCACAAGGGTATGGAAGTGGACTTAGCAAAGATCCAAGTGATACAGGAACTACCTCCACCAGTATCAGTGAAGGGGGTTCGAAGCTTCCTAGGCCATGCAGGCTTTTATAGGAGTTTATTAAAGACTTTCAATTTCAAAATCAAACCACTCTCTCATTTATTGACTAAAGATGCACCTTTTGATTTTAATCCTGATTGTGTGCAGGCATTCGAGACATTGAATGAGAAGTTAATAACAGCACCTGTGTTGGTAGCTGATCGCTTTTATTTTAAAACAATTATTTCCAATCTAGCGATTTTAGACCGCAAGTGCACGGTGTCAAGTTTTAGTATAGATAGGAAGATACGGATTGTCGAACCCACAGAGACTAACAAGTAAGTACCAAATAAGATGTCTTTTAACTATATTTAACCTACGATAATAAATTGATAATTAAACTAACTAAATTAAGCTACTAAAATCCAACCAAATAGTCGACGATCACGAGAAAATCCAAAAGTAAGAATCAAGACAATTATTCACCTAACCCAACTCTTACAATTCTTTTCTCCATACATCTCTAAGGTGACGGGTTTTCCGAATTTATTCAATATACTCTCTCGAGCTATATTAAGTCTAACATCAAATTGCAACTGTAACTCTCGTCACGTAATTAACAATTTAACATTGAATCAGATTTATGAAAACCACTAACTTTAGATTAAACAACCCAAGCTATCCACTTCACTCGTGTGTGATTTTATCTCTCGATCTCAATCTATAACACCGGCAGGCATGAGTTATTATATCGTATTATAATTTCTATCTATCGATCTCAATTATAATAAAATATCATTCAAAGGTGATCAATCCTTCAGAGCATAAGAACAATAACACAGTGCACTTCGAAGATATCTGAATTCAATCTCAAAATCAATAGGAAAAACTATGTTATTGATATCTCTCAATCATCAAAAACACAACAATCCAATTATTCATGTAAAACAATAATAGAAAAGTAAAAGAAAAGCTCCCAGTCGACTTCTTTCGTTTATTCTCGACCCTTCCTCGCTTCTTTCTCGATCGTGCTCTCGATTCTCGTTGTTGCTCGTTCCAAAACATAGGGTGAAGGGTTGATGAGTGATGATGGATGGTGAAGAGTGGAAGAAAGATGGAGGTTATGGTGGAGTGAATGGCTGCTGGGCTGTGTGGAGGCGTGAGGTTAGAGTGAAAAAAGGAGGCGTGTGGTTTTGTGGAATTGAAGGAAAGGGGGGGCTGAGATGGAGGCTGTGATGTGTGTGTTCTAGGGTTAAAATCTGATATTTGGTTGTAAAATCGTTTTGTAATATATAGGGGAAGGGAATCAAGGACTTCCTTGTTGGAAACAAACTCTATAAGGAAGGTATTTTTATGAAAACCTCATCGTCCCGATCGATCCGAAAAAGTGGCCGATCGATCGAGCCTTCCAGTAAGAATTTCGCTCAGTTTTTCAGCCTTTCTCGATCGATCGAAATGGTTTCTCGATCGATCGCCCTTCACAGTAAGTTTCTTCGCCTTTTTCAGCTTCTGGCGAGTTTCGTATTTTGGCCGTAACTTTCTCATACGAACTCCAAATTTGATGAATCAGCTGTCCACGCGAAATAAGAGAAAGTTCTACAACTTTTATATGGACCACATTTCCAAAACATGGCTCAAAAATATAGTAATTTGAGGAGAAAGGAGCAACATGTGTCTTGGATTCTGGTTTCTTCCTCTTTCTTCAACTTTATTAATTTTTTCATCATTTTAGCTTGATTTCTTCCCCTTTTATGAATTTCAACATTGATTCCTGAAATAGAGAAATATATACCATAAACCATAAAATTATCCAAGAATCAACAACGAAAACATATACATATCATAGCATAAAAACGCGTAATATTCAACCCTATCAACTCCCCCAAACTTATCACTTAATCGTCCTCGATTAAGCATTAAAATGCACAAGGTAGAGTTCATTCTTGATACTTGAAACAATTATTTCATGACTTATTTTATTCTCAGAAATCTCATGCACATATACAAAAGTTGACAAGACTGTTTTCTCCTAATTCAAGCAACATATCTCAAAATCGGAACGTGTGTGTGTGATATAGTCAGTCTCAAGTTTCATGCACATATCAAGATCAAATCATGTTAATCAACTCAAAGTCGAGATTATTATCAAGCACCCTATAAGCCTATTTTCAAACAACTTCTTCCACTAATGATAGTTACTCTCTAGACTTGGATCAAAGGAACTTTTTAAGCTTGTAATATAAGGCCTTTGGTGTTGGCTTCAAAGAAAAGATAGGATAAGTGCAAAGAAGAGAGTATAATCATTTACAGTTCAAATTTTTCGCACACATCGAGCTTTTCTTCTTTTCTTTTATAGCCTTGGCCACTTTGGGTCTTATTTAGTCAATCTTTTTCTCAAAGCTTTTTATCTATCTTTTTCTTTTCTCATTCATCATTTTTTTAATAAGCTCATCAAGATATAACAATTCAAGTGCATCGAATGATATTCATTATACTCCCTTAGGGTAAGGATAACTTTTTTCATTTAGGCTCAAGGGTAAGTATAATGAGTTGCCAAGAATGTCGAATGGGGTCTAATTATATGCAATGCATAAACCATTCTTTTTTCAATAAAGCTCAAATGGGACACTAGGGATTGATATGAATCATGGTAAGCTTGAAAGGCTCAAACGTTTCAAAGATCGCCTAGATCATTTCCAAGTCAAGTTTGTAACTATAAAATTTCGCCTCAAAGTGTCATCATCAAATAAATTCTAGGATAACTCTAAGATGCTCAAGACAAATCATCAAGTTCACAACAATTATCACTATTCAACATGCAATCCACCAGATCATGACTCATTGTGCTCAAAGTATTCCTCATTCTTGACATGCTAACTCAAATTAGGATATTCATGTACAAGTCCAATCACAAATCAAGTTCATATGCATAGTGAGATCAAAATCCTCATTGAATAGTCACTACTATAATTCATTCTTTTCTCAAGTTTGAACTCATAAAAAAAACTTTTTTTAGCTCATAATAATCGGACGATTCAAGTGTCATTTAAGCACGAAACATGTGGTTAAAACAAGTAAAACATGCAAGCTACTACTCCCCCAAACTTAAATCAAACATTGCCTCAATGTTTAAAAGAATTAAAAGGGAAAAAGTGAACTCCCCTGATCAAGACGCTTGCATGAGGGTTGAGGAAGATTTGCTTTTGAAAGCTCCACTGTTGTAGGGATTCATCGCACCAACTAGTACCTAGCAAGAGAAGAATGCAAATGGTAAAATAGTCGACTTGAGAGATAAACAAAACTAAAATGCAAAAACTGAAAAAGTAAAATAAAACTAAATAACTAAAGGATACGCTTGGGTTGCCTCCCAAGAAGCACTGATTTTTAGTCGTCGGCTTGACCATCAGAAGCAACCATCAAAGAGCGGCTGCCGCCCATAGTAAGTATCGTATGATACCACTAATGGGTCTTCATTCAGTATGCCCTCAAGATTGGCAAGATTGTAGTAGTGTAAGCTCGTCGCTCCAACAACATTCGTCTTTAAATGGCAGGCATGGGAGAATGATTCTTGATTTGGCTTTGCATTTTGGAGGATGTAGTGCGGTGAAGTTGGCATCGATGGAAAATAAGGATCCACATATGGCATAGAACATGTCTCCATCGATGGGCTCAAATCAGAATCTTCGAACGTCTCTTCCTTCTCCAACATCACATTCGACTCATCTTCACATGGGAACTCCTCGGATAACATCTCTGAAGTAAGCTCAATCTCTTGTAGAGGCTCAAGTTCCCTCGACTCTTCCACACTAGTAGGATCACTCCCCCAAACTTGGTTGGTTGAGTGATCGTCATCATATAACCAAACTTGATCCGTCGCCTCTTGATATGTAGCCCTCATATCTTCCTCTTGGTAGCTAGTTGAAATTGTTTCCATGAGGACCGCCATTTGCTGCTCCAGGTGACGCATAGAGTTGGTTTGGCACTCCAAACTGTTATCAGTTGATGCCATGAATCTCACTAAGGTATCCTCTAACTGAGTTGTGACATCTGCAGAACTATCTCTCCTCTCTTCGTGATGTTCAAATGGTTGTGGCGTATCAATAGGATAGTGAGGCTCCGGTGGGTATTGGTGACTCCAACCTTTTAGTGAAGGATCACAATGCCAGTGAAGATCGAAGTCCGCCATATCATTGAACAGGTGCACCACACTGTCCTCATCTCTATCAACCAGGGACTCCCAGTCATCAGTGCTCCGCTCAATACCCATTCTCGTGTCTGTGCATCCAACCCTTTGAAGAAATATTGCAGGAGAGTGTAGTTCGAAAAGTTGTGATACCGGAATGTGTTGGCCAATTCATTGAATCTCTCCCAAACAGCGTAGAAAGGCTCGGAACGTTGTTGGGCAAAGCTTGTGAAGGCTTGTTGATGTAGCATCTCCAAGTACCCTCACAAGACAAATAAACAAAATAAATTAATAATTTTTTTTTTTTCGAAATAAATATATACAAAGGGAAAAATGGTTAAATTACAGTCAAAGAACCTAGTATGATATTACTAAGTTAGTCCCCGGCAACGGCGCCAAAAACTTGATCGCTTTTATTTTAAACAATTATTTCCAATCTAGCGATTTTAGACCGCAAGTGCACGGTGTCAAGTTTTAGTATAGATAGGAAGATACGGATTGTCGAACCCACAGAGACTAACAAGTAAGTACCAAATAAGATGTCTTTTAACTATATTTAACCTACGATAATAAATTGATAATTAAACTAACTAAATTAAGCTACTAAAATCCAACCAAAATAGTCGACGATCACGAGAAAAATCCAAAAGTAAGAATCAAGACAATTATTCACCTAACCCAACTCTTACAATTCTTTTCTCCATACATCTCTAAGGTGACGGGTTTTCCGAATTTATTCAATATACTCTCTCGAGCTATATTAAGTCTAACATCAAATTGCAACTAGTAACTCTCGTTCACGTAATTAACAATTTAACATTGAATCAGATTTATGAAAACCACTAACTTTAGATTAAACAACCCAAAGCTATCACTCGTGTGTGATTTTATCTCTCGATCTCAATCTTTAACACACGGCATGAGTTATTATATCGTATTATAATTTCATTTCTCGATCTCAATTATAATAAATATCATTCAAAGGTGATCAATCCTTCAAAAGCATTAAGAACAATAACACATGCACTTAGAAGATATATGAATTCAATCTCAAAATCAATAGGAAAAACTATGTTATTGATATCTCTCAATCATCAAAAACACAACAATCCAATTATTCATGTAAAACAAATAGAAAAGTAAAAGAAAACTCCCAAGTCGACTCTTTCGTTGATTCTCGATCCTTCCTCGCTTCTTTCTCGATCGTGCTCTTCGATTATCTTGTTGGCTCGTTCCAAAACATAGGGTGAAGGGTTGATGAGTGATGATGGATGGTGAAGAGTGGAAGAAAGATGGAGGTTATGGTGGAGTGAATGGATGCTGGCTGTGTGGAGGCGTGAGGTTAGAGTGAAAAAAAAGGAGGCGTGTGGTTTTGTGGAATTGAAGGAAAGGGGGGGCTGAGATGGAGGCTGTGATGTGTGTGTTCTAGGGTTAAAATCTGATATTTTGGTTGTAAAAATCGTTTGTAATATATAGGGGAAGGGAATCAAGGACTTCCTTGTTGGAAACAAACTCTATAAGGAAGGTATTTTTATGAAAACTCATCGTCCCGATCGATCAGAAAAAGTGGCCGATCGATCGAGCCTTCCAGTAAGAATTTCGCTCAGTTTTCAGCCTTTCTCGATCGATCGAAATGGTTTCTCGATCGATCGCCCTTCACAGTAAGTTTCTTCGCCTTTTTCAGCTTCTGGCGAGTTTCGTATTTTGGCCGTAACTTTCTCATACAAACTCCAAATTTGATGAATCAGCTGTCCACGCGAAGATAAGAGAAATTTCTACAACCTTTATATGGACCACATGTCCAAAACATGCCTGGAACATATAGTAATGTGAGGATAAAGGAGCAACATGTGTCTTGGATTCTGGTTTCTTCCTCTTTTCTTCAACTTTATTAATTTTTTCATCATTTTAGCTTGATTTCTTCCCCTTTTATGAATTTCAACATTGATTCCTGAAATAGAGAAATATATACCATAAACCATAAAATTATCCAAGAATCAACACGAAAACATATACATATCATAGCATAAAAACGCGTAATATTCAACCCTTATCAGTAGCACCGGATTGGGATATGCCATTTGAGTTGATGTGTGATGCTAGTGACACAGCTGTCGGAGCAGTATTGGGACAAAGACGGAATAAGGTATTTCATACTATTTACTATGCTAGTAGAATTTTAAATGAGGCACAACAAAACTATGCCACCACTGAGAAAGAACTTCTAGTAGTAGTATTTGCGTTTGATAAATTTCACTCTTATCTCTGTCTATCAAAAGTAATTGTGTACACTGATCACTCGGCACTTAAATATCTTCTTGCTAAAAAAGACGCTAAACCACGTTTAATCCGATGGATTCTCTTATTGCAAGAATTTGATTTAGAAATTAAAGATAAGAGGGGTGTAGAGAATGTAGTAGCGGATCATTTATATAGGATTGATAATGAGATGGAGAAACATGATAATGAACTGGAAGAAATCAATGAAAAAATTCATGATGAACAGCTTTTCCAAGTTCTTGCACTACCGTGGTATGCCGATTTTGCAAATTATCTGGTTAGTGGTATCCTCCCATAAATGACCTTTTATCAGAAGAAGAAATTCTTATCTGATGTTAAACACTACATGTGGGAGGAACCATTGTTGTTTAAGGTTTGTGCAGACAACATGATCAGGAGGTGTGTACCAGAGGAGGAGATGGCATCTATTATGAGCCACTGTCATGACCGAGAGGTAGGGGGACACATGGGTCCAACAAAAACTGCTGCCAAGGTACTTGAATCGGGTTTTTAATGGCCTACCTTATTTAAAGATGCATACATGTATGTGTCCACTTGTGATAAATGTCAAAGAACTGGTAACATTTCTAGGAGACATGAAATGCCTTTAAACAATATACTTGAATGTGATTTATTTGATGTTTGGGGCATAGATTTTATGGGACCATTTCCAATTTCATGTTCTAATTATTATATACTTGTCGCTGTGGACTACGTTTCAAAGTGGGTTGAGGCTGAAGCTTCACGCACTAATGATGCTAGAGTGGTGGTAAATTTTTTGAAAAAGAACATTTTTACTCGATTTGGCACTCCTCGAGCAATCATTAGTGACGGTGGTCACACTTTTGCAATAAACTCTTTGAAAAACTTTTGAGCAAATATGGTGTCACCCACAAGGTTGCAACACCTTACCACCCACAAACATGCAGACAAGTAGAAGTTTCTAATAGAGAAGTGAAACGGATTTTGGAAAATCGGTCAATACGTGTAAGGACCCCAAGCCCTTAACCCTTGATTAGTGTATTAACCACTATGTGTGGCACATGGTTTCAATAAAAATCAATCGGGAAACTCAGATGATACTTTAGCATTGAATGGCAATTACAAAATTTCTTTAATATTCAACGTTATAAGATCATCTCTACCCACAAATAGACTCATAGATTTCGCCAATTTCCATCCCCATTACACCACTTTTTACATTGAGGACTTTTATAAAAATTTGGGCAGAGTCTCCCCATAAATTGAGCTATCCCGAAACAAAAGCACATCATATAACATAGTTCCCGGCCAGGGAAAACACAATATTCAACAGAATACAGCAACACTAAGTACATTCCCAGCCAGGGAAGACACCACACATAAGACAACATAAGTGAGTTTCAACACCCACATAATACACCAATAACTCTCATATCATTAGCAATTCTACCCTTAATTGCATGCAACATAGAATGAAAGAGAGAAAGGCTCATGCCTTTATATAAAACCCATATACAAGTATAACCGTTGTAAGGACCCCAAGCCCTTAAACCTTGATTAGTGTATTAACCACTATGTGTGGTACATGCTTTCTATAAATGTCAATCGGGAAGCTCTGATGATACTTAATCATTGCCTGTCAATAAAAGACTCATATGTTTGCCCTTTTTCCAACCCCTTGGTGCCACTTTTCACATTGTAAACTTTTATAAAAATTTGGGCAGAGTCTCCCCATAAATAGAGCTATCCCAAAAAAAAAGAGTACAACACATAACAAAATTCCCGGCCAGGGAACACATAATACTCAACAGAAAGCAGTAATACAAGTAGATTCCCAGCCAGGGAAGACACCACACATATGTCAACAAAAGCGGGTTCCAACACCCACATAATACACCAATGACTCTCATATCATTCTAGCAATTCAACCTAATTGCATGCAACCTTAAATGAAAGAGAGAAAGGCTCATGCCTTTATATACAATCCATATACAAGTATAATCGTGCTCACATGCGAGCATCATGAATATGAATATGTATAAATCCTCAGGTGTATATATAGGTACTCTATACGATACCGTGCTCCATCAAGCCCTGGTACCACGATCCTGGGAGTACCTCAAATCAACAGCTCGAGCTCAGCTCCATAGCCATCGATGTACCTGTCCACCTGTCCCAACAGAGACAGCCCCCAACGGGGTGAGCATACCAATACACAAAATCCCATAATCATAATAATGAAATTCATAATTTACAACAAAGGTAAATGCTAATGAATTTAAATGATACTCCCTGGATGGCAACATCCTCATCCGGGATTCCGTGTACTGTCCCTGTTCTCACAACATCAAACTCATCAAATCTCATAAATCAGTAAATCAACACATTGATTTACACATCGCATGCCTGATCCTCGAATATCAACATATAGTGATTACAAATTCATTAAACATGCAATTACAGATATCACAATATCTAATACTGATTTCACAACCTTGCTATCAATCACAGATAGCTCAAATGCCTTAGCATTTATTTTACCAATCCTTCATTATACTTAGACATCTCAAGTGTCTTATAATGAATACATGAGTCTACAAACCTAGACATCTCAAATGTCTTATAATGAATACACGATTCTACGAACTTAGACATCTCAAATGTCTTACGAAGAATACATGATTTTACGATCATTCCCAGGCATCTCAAATGCCCTAATATAATCAAATAAACCCAGTACCCCATATATCATGCAAGAGTCATCCTACTCTAGTGTCACGCACGCTACAAGCGGCGATATCAAGATTTGGGTCATTCCTTGGCTATATCAACATGTATGTATAACCATACGCAAAACATTCAATGCAATCAAAAACACCTTATGCATTTCACATATATATAGTAATGCTCGTACGTCGCACGTACCTTAAATCTCCGAAGTCCGAGCCAAGCCTTGCTCGAGTTCCATGCCCCGAGGAATGATGTGCTAACACGATAAACAATTCACCATTATTTACGAACATGTAACCTATGCTCAAGCACACCCATATCCCTCACAACATTGTCAATACACGACAATTATCCTCTTAAAAGACCCGGGGCAGGGTACATGCAGGGAAGGAATAAATGAGACAATCGAAATTTGTTCAAGAATGCCCTACAAAAATCGAACCTCAATCTCACAATTTCGAACCCAATTAAATACCATAATTCATCTAAAATGTCAATTAATCAACCCATAGCATGAATAATCATCCCACATGCCAAACCCCCAAATTCGAAATCCAAGCCCTAAATTCGAACTCAATACCTTAAATTCGAACACAATTAAGCATTATAATGCGTCAACAACATGAATTAATCAATCCATAACAAGAATCACCACAACCCTTCCAAAACCCCCAAAATCGAACCCATTTCATGCACCCATCCAAAAATCGAACCCAAGCCAACGAAAAACGAAATCATTCGAGCCAATAAATCACAATTTGGCAGGGAATCACATCACAAGCATGGAAAAAGGGGTTAGGAAGGTTACCCAAACGAAATCGGAAGAAAAATCGACCAAAATCGATAAACCCTAGAATTTGGGGATCGCCGCTCTTTCTCAAAATCCGACTTCCACACGCGATGAAACTTCGAATTGATGGAGGGGAAGGGAGCGCCTCGTCGAGACGAAGCCGGCGGCGGGTCGCACGCGCCCAACGGCGGCCGGACGGCGGCGGGCGGAGCGCTTTTGCGCGCGGCAGCGCTGTAGCAGCGGGAAAATCGCACGCGGGAGAGAGGGAAGGAATTGGGGCTGAAATTGAAATTATGTCTAAAATTTTGGGTTTAAATGGTATTTATAGCAAAAATACCCCGAAAAATTAATAGCCCCACAAATACATCATGATTCCTTAAAAATCATCTGTTTTCAAAAACTCTCTCTCTAACTCCAAAATCCCCTACCGGTGCTCACACAGCACCCGAGATTCCGAGACACATCAAAAACCCAACTCTTAGGTTTTACACCGTAATGTGAATACAATCTCAACCTCTGGATCCAACGATCCCAACTACCCAAATAAACGAGCCCAGAAGGCCCAACACCTCGATTAAATCCCAAATCGCCACGTAAAACCACTTTAGGGATTATTAATACTCCGGGATTAACACCTATAATCCCTGGTCATCACAATATCCCCCACTAAAAGAATTTCGTCCTCGAAATTAGCACTGGTGTATCACGTAACACCCAGGCTACACAACAACATGAAGCCAGAACCTCGATTCTTGACCATATCAGAATCGTATTAATAAACGCGAGGATACTTACCTCTCATCTAACTCTGAAACAGAGCGACATACCAAAACCAACATATCACCCAAGAGGTAAAACGTACCTCGATGCGGGTCATCCCAAAAATCAGCCTCTCATGACTGCGAAACAACTGATACTTACGACTGTAGATCAGACAGTCATCCTTCGTTCTAATACAACAGTACGAACACATCCCGAATGACACCTCAACCGTAAGAACGTTGACCTCGTGTCAAACTCTGGAGTGGAATAGACTTCCAAATCCATCATAACGTCAAAGAGCGTCAGCACAACTCAACGCTAACAGTCCAAAAGCAGTTAGTCAACTGAAACTGCAAGGATTCGAATCGCTCTTGATTCTATCGTAGATATCATCCAATGACATCTTTACCAAGACTCTCGATGTCTAACATACATCGTTACGAGGGAAACACTAGTACAACTACGGTGTACACATACCAAACCTGGTTTCCACTTTCAAACTTCCTCCATCGAAGGAGTAGTCGCCTCATTGCAACTTAATTTGGGCAACTCACGGCCACAAATTCAAACAAAAGACATCTCGCAAGATGTCCACCTACGGATGTTCCAAGAATCACGTCCTAATCATAAATAACAACCGAGACTCCGCAGAGTTTAAAATTCTTAAGGGGCATGCAATAAACCCATTGCATCCTCAACGCTTGTGTCGTCAGCGACACTCAACCAATCCGAAATCTGCCATCCCTTGAAAATCCTCGGATTTAACAATCCAAACTTGGGAAGGCTGTCGCATAACTCGAAGGAAAACACCAATAAGGGAAATACCTTAACCCTCACAAGAAAATCCCTCCTCAAGGGAGTCAACTAACTTCACGATCATTCCTCATAATCATCGTGCCATGGAGATTCCCAATCTCAAGGTGTTCCATATCTCACATCAGAGATTTAACCATCCAAAAATAGCATAACTCTATGCTTAACAGAGAGGAAATCAATAACTGGCATCCGTATACTCACCGGTATACCTGCCTAAGCACTGACATCACATGCATACTTAATGCACTCGGCTCGGGTATCTACCACATATCCCTAAGCCCCAAACACAACCGTCAATTCTGAGTCATTCCTTACTCAGTGGAGGATGATAATCGACGATTAATAATACACGGTGTGATTCCCAAAATCAACACCACTTGCACCAACTTACCGAATCTTTCAAGATTCCCAAATAGGTATAATACTACCTCCTTCCTCGCAAGGGAAGTGCCATCGAACTCGAGATCCACAAGTCTCGAACCATCGTTCGGAAAAACTGGATACAATAACACCCATTGTATCCCAATACACGGGTTCCTTTAGATTGAGTCAATAACAACCTGATGACTCTCTTGTTGGTACTCCAACATCCTGAGCTGTCCCAGACAAGTCTCCAAGATTAAACATAAACGTATACACGTTTCAGTGAGGCATGAACAACCTTAACCTCAATGACATGGTGACTACTAGAGTCCACCACAATCCTCATCGTATCACCTTACGATTTGCCAAACTTGGTTCCAACGAGCAGTGTAACGGCTCTAGCAAGCCCATCATGGTGCTACACACACGCGGCAGACAACCTAGTCTCTGCCTCTTTAGGTTTACCTCAAACCTACCAATAAGACGGACGTTTCCACATGGTATAACATACTATGGGAGAAAAACTCAATAGAGTAATGGGTCTTTATCCAACATTCCTCAATGCCGATACACCCTGGACAACCCAATGTCCCTATGTACTTAACATAACCTGATCCTACTCCCTTAGGACCCATCCTACACCCTCAAGGGTGGTGTGATCATGTCTACCACATGTCACATCGACAGAAAGCGAGTAATTTCCTCCACGATTACTCCTATCGTCAAAAAACATGGCCAAAAGCCATTCCAACGAGCATACCTCTAGGGTATCACCACTCGTAATATGATCGCCCCAATCGTAAGCTGCGGTACAATCCCATGTACAGCGCATCCATCCATTCCTCGAGCAACCCGCTCGGTATAAGGGTCACGTCAATCGGTGTCGCACACACCACCTTGTGCTCGGTACTGGCACCCAAGGCATACCACAGAATACGTATACTCAACGCATCGATCATCGTAACGATGATGCATGTCTAATAAGACATCTCCTACACCATCGTCATCGTCATCCCGTGACGACACATGCCAACTCATGGCATCTAAAACATTGCCCACTAGTGACGATACATGTACATCAGCGTATGTCATCCACTATCATGCTAGTAAAATAGGCATAATAAAACATGTATATCAATGCATGCCAGCTACAATAAAGCTAATAAAATAGCAATATCTCATACCTCATCGCTAGCAATATAGCGTCATACCTGTCTCCGTCGCTCAATAATAGTGCGTAATCAGCACCCATCGCTCGAAGGCGGCAAAAATCCTGTGCTGAGTACATAGCGGCAAGATCCCTCGCTATAGAATCGACGGTATGACACCTCGTCAGATAATAAGTGGCATGAAACCTCGCTATACCCTGAGCATGAATCATCGTCCACATAGTAGCGGAAAGAGGCATCGCTATCAATACACCTGGCGGAATGAACCATCGCCAATAGATATAGCGGAATGAACCATCGCTATAAATACACCTGGCGGAATGAACCATCGCCAATCAATATAGCGGAATGAACCATCGCCAATCAATATAGCGGAATGAACCATCGCTATCAATACACCTGGCGGAATGAACCATCGCCAATAGATATAGCGGAATGAACCGTCGCTATAAATACACCTGGCGGAATGAACCATCGCCAATAAATATAGCGGAATAAACCATCGCTATAAACCGTGTCCTCATAGAGAAATGAATATAAATCGACACAGCGGGACACATCACCGCTATCATCCGTGTCATCACAAAGGAATGAATCATCATCCTAACAAGCGGCATCTCATCCTCGCTTCTTCATACAAGCGGTATCTCATCCTCGCTTCGTATGGCATACCCCGCCTCCATGTGCAAGCGAGCATCCCCGCCCGCTCCACATTTTTAGCGGTCAAGCATAAGTATAAAAATTCTCACTGTCATAAGCAGGACTCCTGGAATGTATAATCATCATTCCTTTTTATACTCCATATTTCCTGTAACCTGCAACCATCAGGGTTAACAACAATAGCCATATACGCTATGCATCCACATTCAATTCATAATAAAAACACATTATGAGAATGTATGGTTTCACAAATAAATGTCATGATAGCCTTCTTTAAATCCTTATTTCATCCTGAGCCCTTATCATTAGTACATTTTAATGCTTCTTGCTACTCCAGGAAAGCGGAATTCTTCCTCGCTTCCACTGGACTTTAGCGTTGCTACTCCATGTAAGCGGAACTCTTCATCGCTTCCAATGGACTTTAGCGTTGCTACTCCATATAAGCGGGACTCTTCATCGCTTCATATGGACTTTAGCGTTGCTACTCCATATAAGCGGGACTCTTCATCGCTTCATATGGACTTTAGCATAAGCCATTAAAATCCTTACTAAGATAACTTTGACTCAAGACATGCATATGCAAAAACAATGCACAATAACATATATCATAACCTCAATGCACCACTTTGCATTCATCATGTGTCAACAAGACAACGTAAAATACATGTTACCTCGGAAATATCCCTTTATCTGATTTTCTTAAAACCAGCTTCCTTGGCACATAACACTCCTTGGCACATAACACACGGAGTGCCAGACATCCCCATAAATGTCATCCTATCGTGTTCCACACGATTCCTGCAACCACAATGGTTAGCAATACCACTTTTCATATCATAAGAGCACATAAACAATGTGTTATGTCATACAACATTAATGCCATCATGCATAAATATGTGCTATCAATAACTTCCTAGGCCCTTAACAGCCCCAATGAGCAACCACTGCTCTGATACCACTAATGTAAGGACCCCAAGCCCTTAAACCTTGATTAGTGTATTAACCACTATGTGTGGTACATGCTTTCTATAAATGTCAATCGGGAAGCTCTGATGATACTTAATCATTGCCTGTCAATAAAAGACTCATATGTTTGCCCTTTTTCCAACCCCTTGGTGCCACTTTTCACATTGTAAACTTTTATAAAAATTTGGGCAGAGTCTCCCCATAAATAGAGCTATCCCAAAAAAAAAGAGTACAACACATAACAAAATTCCCGGCCAGGGAACACATAATACTCAACAGAAAGCAGTAATACAAGTAGATTCCCAGCCAGGGAAGACACCACACATATGTCAACAAAAGCGGGTTCCAACACCCACATAATACACCAATGACTCTCATATCATTCTAGCAATTCAACCTAATTGCATGCAACCTTAAATGAAAGAGAGAAAGGCTCATGCCTTTATATACAATCCATATACAAGTATAATCGTGCTCACATGCGAGCATCATGAATATGAATATGTATAAATCCTCAGGTGTATATATAGGTACTCTATACGATACCGTGCTCCATCAAGCCCTGGTACCACGATCCTGGGAGTACCTCAAATCAACAGCTCGAGCTCAGCTCCATAGCCATCGATGTACCTGTCCACCTGTCCCAACAGAGACAGCCCCCAACGGGGTGAGCATACCAATACACAAAATCCCATAATCATAATAATGAAATTCATAATTTACAACAAAGGTAAATGCTAATGAATTTAAATGATACTCCCTGGATGGCAACATCCTCATCCGGGATTCCGTGTACTGTCCCTGTTCTCACAACATCAAACTCATCAAATCTCATAAATCAGTAAATCAACACATTGATTTACACATCGCATGCCTGATCCTCGAATATCAACATATAGTGATTACAAATTCATTAAACATGCAATTACAGATATCACAATATCTAATACTGATTTCACAACCTTGCTATCAATCACAGATAGCTCAAATGCCTTAGCATTTATTTTACCAATCCTTCATTATACTTAGACATCTCAAGTGTCTTATAATGAATACATGAGTCTACAAACCTAGACATCTCAAATGTCTTATAATGAATACACGATTCTACGAACTTAGACATCTCAAATGTCTTACGAAGAATACATGATTTTACGATCATTCCCAGGCATCTCAAATGCCCTAATATAATCAAATAAACCCAGTACCCCATATATCATGCAAGAGTCATCCTACTCTAGTGTCACGCACGCTACAAGCGGCGATATCAAGATTTGGGTCATTCCTTGGCTATATCAACATGTATGTATAACCATACGCAAAACATTCAATGCAATCAAAAACACCTTATGCATTTCACATATATATAGTAATGCTCGTACGTCGCACGTACCTTAAATCTCCGAAGTCCGAGCCAAGCCTTGCTCGAGTTCCATGCCCCGAGGAATGATGTGCTAACACGATAAACAATTCACCATTATTTACGAACATGTAACCTATGCTCAAGCACACCCATATCCCTCACAACATTGTCAATACACGACAATTATCCTCTTAAAAGACCCGGGGCAGGGTACATGCAGGGAAGGAATAAATGAGACAATCGAAATTTGTTCAAGAATGCCCTACAAAAATCGAACCTCAATCTCACAATTTCGAACCCAATTAAATACCATAATTCATCTAAAATGTCAATTAATCAACCCATAGCATGAATAATCATCCCACATGCCAAACCCCCAAATTCGAAATCCAAGCCCTAAATTCGAACTCAATACCTTAAATTCGAACACAATTAAGCATTATAATGCGTCAACAACATGAATTAATCAATCCATAACAAGAATCACCACAACCCTTCCAAAACCCCCAAAATCGAACCCATTTCATGCACCCATCCAAAAATCGAACCCAAGCCAACGAAAAACGAAATCATTCGAGCCAATAAATCACAATTTGGCAGGGAATCACATCACAAGCATGGAAAAAGGGGTTAGGAAGGTTACCCAAACGAAATCGGAAGAAAAATCGACCAAAATCGATAAACCCTAGAATTTGGGGATCGCCGCTCTTTCTCAAAATCCGACTTCCACACGCGATGAAACTTCGAATTGATGGAGGGGAAGGGAGCGCCTCGTCGAGACGAAGCCGGCGGCGGGTCGCACGCGCCCAACGGCGGCCGGACGGCGGCGGGCGGAGCGCTTTTGCGCGCGGCAGCGCTGTAGCAGCGGGAAAATCGCACGCGGGAGAGAGGGAAGGAATTGGGGCTGAAATTGAAATTATGTCTAAAATTTTGGGTTTAAATGGTATTTATAGCAAAAATACCCCGAAAAATTAATAGCCCCACAAATACATCATGATTCCTTAAAAATCATCTGTTTTCAAAAACTCTCTCTCTAACTCCAAAATCCCCTACCGGTGCTCACACAGCACCCGAGATTCCGAGACACATCAAAAACCCAACTCTTAGGTTTTACACCGTAATGTGAATACAATCTCAACCTCTGGATCCAACGATCCCAACTACCCAAATAAACGAGCCCAGAAGGCCCAACACCTCGATTAAATCCCAAATCGCCACGTAAAACCACTTTAGGGATTATTAATACTCCGGGATTAACACCTATAATCCCTGGTCATCACAACCGTGCTCACATGCGAGCATCATGAATATGTATATAACCCTCAGGTGTATATAAGTACTCTATACGATACCGTGCTCCATCAAGCCCTGGTACGACGATCCTAGGAGTACATCCAATCAACAGCTCGAGCTCAGCTCCACAACCATCGATGTACCTGTTCACCTGCCCCAACAGAGACAGCCCCCAACGGGGTGAGCATACCAATACACAAAATCCCATAATCACAATAATGAAACTCATAATTTACAATAAGAGTAAATACTAATGAATTTAAATGATACTCCCTGGATGGCAACATCCTCATCCGGGATTCCGTGTACTGTCCCTGTTCTCACAATCATCAAACTCATCAAATCTCAAAAATCAGTAAATCAACGCATTGATTAACTCATCGCATGCCTGATTTTTGAATATCAACAAATAGTGATTCCAAATTCATTAAACATGCAAATATAGATATCTCATTATCAATACTGATTTCTCAACTTCGCTATCAATCACAGATAGCTCAAATGCCTCGCATTTATTTTACCAATTCACCTTTATACTCAGACATCTCAAATGTCTTATGATGATTACATGATTCTACGGCCATTCTCAGGCATCTCAATGCCCTACAATGGTCATATAAATCCAGTACCCCATATATCATGTAAGGTTATACTACTCTAGTATTACGCACGCTTGTGGCGGCGATATCAAGATTAGGTCACTCCATAGCTATCTCAACACGTATATATAACCATGCGCACAACCATTTAATGAAATCAAAATACATTATGCATTTCACAATGCTCTAATATAAAGTAATGCTCGTACGTCACACGTACCTTAAATCTCCGAAGTCCGAGCCAAACCTTGCTCGAGTTCCATGCCCCGAGGAATGATGTGCTAACACGATAAATAATTCACAATTATTTACGAACATGCAACCCATGCTCAAGCACACCCATAACCCTTATAAAAAAAATATTGTCAACACACGACAATTAATCATTTAAAAGACCCGGGGCAGGGCATATGCAGGGAGGGAAATCGAATGAGACATCAACGAAAATTGCTCAAGAACCACCTCTAAAATTCGAACCCTAACATCTCAATTTCGAACCCAACCAAGCACCATAATTCATCTAAAACATGAATTAATCTATCAACAACATGAATCATCACCCCCTTGCCAAAACCCCAAAATTCGAACCCTAACTTCACGCAACCAGCGTTGAAATTCGAACCATTAAGCAACAAATTTTTTGAACTTTAAAGTCTGAAATTTTCGACCCAATTAACAGTACAAAACGCCCCAAAAATGCCTGAAGAAAAGCCCCACAATCGAACCAAAAATCGAGCCCCAAATCGGACAGAATCGAACTTTCAAATCCCTGCGCTTTTCTGGCAAATCCGAACGCGATTCTCGACGAAACTTTGAATTGTTGGTGTGGGAAGCTGCGCCTGGACGAGACGAAGCCAACGGCGGGTCGGACGCGCCGAACGGCGGCCGGACGGCGGCTGGCGCACGCCTTGAAGCGACGGGGGTTTGGGCAAAAACGGGAAACAAACGGGGGGGGGGGGGGGGGAGAGAGAGACGGCAAGGCTTAAAAAAATGATTTCTAAAATTAAAATCCCGGGTTCAACTGGTATTTATAGCAAAAATACCCCGAAATACTAATAGCCCCACAAATACATCATGATTCATTAAAAATCATCTGTTTTCCAAAATTCTCTCTCTAACTCCAAAACCCCCTACCGGTGCCCACACAAAGCACCCCAGATCCCGAGACACATCAAAAACCCAACTCTTAGGTTTTACACCGTAATGAGAATACAATCTCAACCTCGGGATCCAACGATCCCAACTACTCAAATAGACGAGCCCGAAAGGCCCAACACTACGATTAAACTCCAAATCGTCACGTAAAACAACTTTATGGGTCATTAACACTCCGGGATTAACATCTATAATCCTTGGTCATCACAATATCCCCCACTAAAAGAATTTCGTCCTCGAAATTAGCACGGTGTATCACATAACACCCAGGCTACACAACAACATGAAGCCATAACCTCGATTCTTGACCATATCAGAATCGTATTAAATAAACGCGAGGATACTTACCTCACATCAAACTCTGAAACAGAGCGACATTCCAAAACCAACATATCACCCAAGAGGCATAAACGTACCTCGATGCGGGTCATCCCAAAAGTCAGTCTCTCATGACTGCAAAACAACCAATACTTACGGTTGTAGATCGGACAGTCATCCTTAGTTCTAATACAACTAGTAAGAACACATCATGAATGACACCTCAACCGTGAGAACGTTGACCTCGTGTCAACTCTGGAGTGGAATAGACTTCCAAATCTATCATAACGTCAAAGAGCGTCAGCACAACTCAACGCTAATAATCCAAAAGCAGTTAGTCAACTGAAACTCCGAGGATTCGAATCGCTGCCGATTCCATCGTAGATATCATTCAATGACATCTCTATCATGACTCACGATGTCTAACATACATCGTTACGAGGGAAACATTAGTATACCACGGTGTACACATACCAAACCTAGTTTCCACTTTCAAACCTCCTCTATCGAAGGAGCAGTCGCATCATTGCAACTCAAATTGGGCAACTCACGGCCACAGATTCACACAAAAGACATCTCACAAGATGCCCACCGCCGGATGTTCCAAGAATCACATCCTGATCATAGATAAACAATCGAGACTCCACAGAGTTTAAAAATTCTGAACGGACATGCAATAAACCCATTGCATCCTCAACGCTTGTGTCGTCAACGACACCCAACAAATCCGAATTCCTGCCATCCCTTGATAATCCTAGGATTTAACAATCCAAACTTGGGAAGGCTAGCGAAAACTCGAAAGAAAACGCCAACAAGGAAATACCTTAACCCACACAAGATAATCCTTCTTCAAAGGGAGTCAACTAACTTCACGATTATTCCTCATAATTTATCGTGCCATGGAGATTCCCAAACTCAAGGTGTTCCATATCTCTCATCAGAGATTTAACCACCCAAACACAGCATAACTCTATGCTTGACAAAAGAAATCGATAACTAGCATCCGTATACTCACCGGTATACCTGCCTAAGCACAGACACTACATGCATACTCAATGCACTTGGCTCAGGTATCTACAACATACCCCTAAGTCCCAAACACAACCGTCAGTTCTGAGTCATTCCCATCCAGTGGAGAATGATAATCGACGATCAACAACACGGCGTGATTCCCAAAATCAACACCACATGCACCAACTTACCGAATCTTTCAAAGATTCCCAAATAGGTATAATACTACCTCCTTCCCCACAAGGGAAGTGCCATCGAACTCGAGATCCACAAGTCTCGAACCACCGTTCGGGGAAACTGGATACAATAACACCCATTGTATCCCAAATACACGGGTTCCCTCAGATCGAGTCAATAACGACCTGATGACTCTCTTGTTGGTACTCCAACATCATGAGCTGTCCCAGACAAGTCTCACCAAGATTAAACATAAATGTATACACGTTTCAGTGAGGCATGCACAACCTCAACCTCATTGACTTGGTGACTACTAGAGTCCACCACAATCCACATCGTATCACCTTACGATTTGCCAAACTTGGTTCCAACGAGCAGTATAACGGCTCTAGCAAGCCCCTCATGGTGCTGCACACACGCGGCAGACAAACTAGTCTCTGTCTCTTTAGGTTACCTCAAACCTACCAACAAGACGGACGTTTCCACATGGCATACCATACCATGGGAAGAAAATCAATAGAGTAGTGGGTCTTTACCCAACATTCCTCTAATGCCGATACACCCTGGACACTCCAATGTCCCTATGTACTTAACATAACCTGATCCTACTCCCTTAGGACCCATTCTACACCCTCAAGGGTGGTGTGACCATGTCTACCACATGTCACATCGTCAGAAAGCGAGTAATTTCCTCCATGATTACTCCTGTCGTAAAAAACATGGCCAAAAAGCCATTCCAACGAGCATACCTCAAGGTATCACCACTCGAAATATGATCACCTCAGACAATTGCTGCGGTACAATCACATGTACAGCGCGTTCATCCATTTCTCGAGCGACCCACTCGGTATAAGGGTCACGTCAACCGGTGAAGTAGATGCCACCTTGTGCTCGGCACTGGCACCCAAGGCATACAACTGAATACGCATACTCAACGCATTGATCATCGTAACGATGATGCATGTCTAATAAGACATCTCCTACACCATCGCCATCGTCATCCCGTGACGACACATGCCCACTCATGGCATCTAAGGCATCGTCAAATAATGACGATACATGTCAACAATGACATCTAAACAACCCAGTCAACTCGTGACGGTCCATGTACATCAACGTATGTCATCCATCATCATGCTAATAAAGTAGTCATAATAAAACATGCATATCAACGCATGCCAGCTATAATAATGCTAATAGAATAGCAATATCACATACCTCATCGCTAACAAGATAGCGGCATACCTGTCTCCGTCACTCAATAATAGTGCGTAATCAGCACCCATCGCTCGAAGGCGGCAAAATCCTGTGCTGAGTACATAGCGGCACAATCCTTCGCTATAGAATCGACGGCATGATACCTCGTCATATATTAAGTGGCATGAAACCTCGCTATACACCTGAGCATGAATCATCGTCCACATAATAGTAGAAAGAGGCATCGCTATCAACATATCCGGCGGCACGAATCATCACCAATCCTCATAGAAGAATGAGTCATCGTAAATCATCATATACATATGCTCAACGGCGTGAACCATCATCAACCGACACAGCGGAATGTCTCATCGCTATACATGTGTCTGGCGGTATGAATCATCACCCATCATCATAGAGGAATGAATCATCATCATCGACATAGCGGAATACATCGTCGCTATCATCCGTGTCCTCATAAAGAAATGAATATAATCGACACAGCGGAATACATCACCGCTATCATCCGTGTCCTCATAAAGATTTGAATATAAATCGACACAGCGGAATACATCATCGCTATCATCCGTGTCCTCATAAAGAAATGAATATAAATTGACACAGCGGAATACATCACCGCTATCATCCGTGTCCTCATAAAGAAATGAATATAAATCGACAAAGCGGAATACATCACCGCTATCATCCGTGTCCTGCGGTATAGATCGTCGCCAATCATCACAAAGAGATGAATCATCATCAATACAAGCGGTACCATAACTCTCCGTTTCATTACTACACAATCTCATAATGAGTGGTACAATCTTCCCCGCTTCATTACTACAAAACCTCATAATGAGCGGTACAATCTTCCCCGCTTCATTACTACAAAACCTCATAATGAGCGGTACAATCTTCCCCGCTTCATTACTACAAAACCTCATAATGAGCGGTACGATCTTCCCCGCTTCATTACTACAAAACCTCATAATGAGCGGTACGATCTTCCCCGCTTCATTACTACAAAACCTCATAATGAGCGGTACGATCTTCCCCGCTTCATTACTACAAAACCTCATAATGAGCGGTACAATCTTCCCCGCTTCATTACTACAAAATCTCATAATGAGCGGTACAATCTACCCCGCTTCATTACTACAAAATCTCATAATGAGCGGTACAAATCTTCCCCGCTTCATTACTACAAAACCAGTTTAAGCATAAAATTTTTCACTGTGATAAACAAGACTCCTGGAATGTATAATCATCATTCCTTTTCATACTCCGTATTTCATGTAACCTGCAACCATCATGGTTAGCAACAATAGCCATATATGATATGCATCAAACATTCAATGCATATATGCAACCACTTGCAAGTCAATACGTATACCAAGACATGTTACCTCGGAAATATCCCTTTACCTGATTCTCTTACAAAATCAGATTCCTTGGCACGTAACACACGGAGTGCCAGACATCACTATTAATGCCATCCTATCGTGTTCCACACGATTCTTGCAACCACAATGGTTAGCAATACCACTTTTCATAACATAAAAGCACACCGACAATTAGTTATGTCGTACAACATTAATGCCATCATGCATAAATATGTGCTATCAACAACTTCCTAGGCCCTTAACAGCCCCAATGAGCAACCTGGCTCTGATACCACTAATGTAAGGACCCCAAGCCCTTAACCCTTGATTATTGTATTAACCACTATGTGTGGCACATGTTTCAATAAAAATCAATCGGGAAACTCAGATGATACTTTAGCATTGAATGGCAATTACAAAATTTCTTTAATATTCAACGTTATAAGATCATCTCTACCCACAAATAGACTCATAGATTTCGCCCATTTCCATCTCCATTACACCACTTTTTACATTGAGGACTTTTATAAAAATTTGGGCAGAATCTCCCCATAAGTTGAGCTATCCCGAAACAAAAGCACATCACATAACATAGTTCCCGGCCAGGGAAAACACAATATTCAACAGAATACAGCAACACTAAGTAAATTCCCAACCAGGGAAGACATCACACATAAGACAACATAAGTGAGTTTCAACACCCACATAATACACCAATGACTCTCATATCATTAGCAATTCTACCCTTAATTGCAAGCAACATAGAATGAAAGAGAGAAAGGCTCATGCCTTTATATACAACCCATATACAAGTATAACCGTGCTCACATGCGAGCATCATGAATATGCATATAACCCTCAGGTGTATATAAGTACTCTATACGATACCGTGCTCCATCAAGCCCTGGTACCACGATCCTGGGAGTGCATCCAATCAACAGCTCGAGCTCAGCTCCACAGCCATCGATGTACCTGTTCACCTGCCCCAACAGAGACAGCCCCCAACGGGGTGAGCATACCAATACACAAAATCCCATAATCACAATAATGAAACTCATAATTTACAATAAGAGTAAATACTAATGAATTTAAATGATACTCCCTGGATGGCAACGTCCTCATCCGGGATTCCGTGTACTGTCCCTGTTCTCACAATCATCAAACTCATCAAATCTCAAAAATCAGTAAATCAACGCATTGATTAACTCATCGCATGCCTGATTTTCGAATATCAACAAATAGTGATTCCAAATTCATATACATGCAAATATAGATATCTCATTATCAATACTGATTTCTCAACTTCGCTATCAATCACAGATAGCTCAAATGCCTCGCATTTATTTTACCAATTCCCCTTTATACTCAGACATCTCAAATGTCTTATGATGATTACATGATTCTACGGCCATTCTCAGGCATCTCAATGCCCTACAATGGTCATATAAATCCAGTACCCCATATATCATGTAAGGTTATACTACTCTTGTATTACGCACGCTTGTGGCGGCGATATCAAGATTAGGTCGCTCCATAGCTATCTCAACACGTATATATAACCATGCGCACAACCATTTAATGAAATCAAAATACATTATGCATTTCACAATGCTCTATTATAAAGTAATGCTCGTACGTCACACGTACCTTAAATCTCCGAAGTCCGAGCCAAACCTTGCTCGAGTTCCATGCCCCGAGGAATGATGTGCTAACACGATAAATAATTCACAATTATTTACGAACATGCAACCCATGCTCAAGCACACCCATAACCCTTATACAAAAAAATATTGTCAACACACGACAATTAATCATTTAAAAGACCCGGGGCAGGGCATATGCAGGGAGGGAAATCGAATGAGACATCAACGAAAATTGCTCAAGAACCACCTCTAAAATTCGAACCCTAACATCTCAATTTCGAACCCAACCAAGCACCATAATTCATCTAAAACATGAATTAATCTATCAACAACATGAATCATCACCCCCTTGCCAAAACCCCCAAAATTCGAACCCTAACTTCACGCAACCAGCGTTGAAATTCGAACCATTAAGCAACAAATTTTTTGAACTTTAAAGTCTAAAATTTTCGACCCAATTAACAGTACAAAACGCCCCAAAAATGCCTGAAGAAAAGCCCCAAAATCGTACCAAAAATCGAGCCCCAAATAGGACAGAATCGAACTTTCAAACCCCTGCACTTTTCTGGCAAATCCGAATGCGATTCTCAACGAAACTTCGAATTGTTGGTGTGGGAAGCTGCGCCTGGACGAGACGAAGCCAACGGCGGGTCGGACGCGCCGAACGGCTGCCGGACGGCGGCGGACGCACGCCTTGAAGCGGCGGGGGTTGGGGCGAAAATGGGAAACAGACGGGGGGGGGGGGGGGGGGGGAGAGACGACAAGGCTTAAAAAAATGATTTCTAAAATTAAAATCCCGGGTTCAACTGGTATTTATAGAAAAAAAAACCCCGAAATACTAATAGCCCCACAAATACATCATGATTCATTAAAAATCATCTGTTTTCCAAAATTCTCTCTCTAACTCCAAAACCCCCTACCGGTGCCCACACAAAGCACCCCAGATCCCGAGACACATCAAAAACCCAACTCTTAGGTTTTACACCGTAATGAGAATACAATCTCAACCTCGGGATCCAACGATCCCAACTACTCAAATAGACGAGCCCGAAAGGCCCAACACTACGATTAAACTCCAAATCGCCACGTAAAACAATTTTATGGGTCATTAACACTCCGGGATTAACATATATAATCCCTGGTCATCACAATACGTCTAGAAAAGATTGGTCCTTGAGGTTAGATGATGCTTTATGGGCATATAGGGCTGCATTTAAAACACCTATTGGTACTAGACCATATAGGTTAGTTTTTGGAAAAGCATGTCATCTTCCTGTCGAACTAGAACACAAGGCATTTGGGCAATAAAGAATCTGAATTTTGATTAACTGCTGCAGGTGAAAAAAGTCTCCTACACTTAAATGAAATGGATGAGTTTAGAAACAAAGCTTATGAGAATGCCAAGATCTATAAAGAGAAAACAAAAAAATGGCATGATGCTAAGCTCAGTCAGCGTGATTTCAAAGAGAAGATTTGGTCTTACTTTTTAACTCCAGATTGAGACTCTTTCCAGGTAAGTTGAAGTCTCGATGGCAAGGACCATTCACTATCACAAGAGTATTTCCATCCGGAGCGATCGAGATCAATGATTCAACAAAAGGCACCTTCACAGTCAATGGACAGCGGTTGAAGCACTATCATGGACATGATTTCAGTCCGCCTACTATTGTCCATTTTGACTCTTAAAGCGATTCGGTAATACGTCTAGCTTTGGACTATAAATTAAGAACACCATTTTTTCTCCCTTTTTCTTCGTTTTAAATTTTTAGTTAGTGTTTGTTTTAATTGCATTTTTGTCCAAGGATTGACTCCGTGTGTCAATTTTGCAGAATAGGTGGAGAAGAACGAATCCCGAGAGAAAAAGTGTTGATCTAATAAAAAATAAAAAATAGACAAATTTTGGGCACTGTGTTTTGGCGATCGATCGCCATACCATCGCGATCGATAGCCAAGTCCCTAGAATAAAAAATAAAAAATTTTAAATTACGCGATCGATCGGCAAGAACTCGCGATCGGTCGCTCAATTCCAGAAAAAATCTCACGATCGATCGGCAAACATCCGCGATCGATCACGAGGTAAAAAATTTGTTTTTTTAATATCATATTCAACATTTTACACACATTACACACACTAAAAATCGAAACCCTCCCCCAAATTCCCCAATTTTCCACCTCTTTCCCAATCCATCATAAATCCTTCAAATTTTCTTCAAATTTTCGAAAGTTATCCTCAATTCTAACATCAAGCTTCAATCTTTCAGAGGAATTAGCAAGGGAAAAGGAGTTTTGAGCACCCCACACTCCAAGTTGAAGCTATGGAAAGCTAAGGTCTATCAAGTAACAAAATTTCAAAATTTGTTGAGGTATTTTAGCTTTGTTATACATGGGCCATTAATTGATTGTCAATTAAGTGTTGGGGTGTGAAAAAAATAAGATTTTGAATTGTGAATTGGTGAAGTTGGAATTGTTTGGTCTTGATAAGTTTGGGGGAGAATTGAAGAGCTCCTTAGTGATTATTGTGTGGTTTGGTTAAGTAACCTAACTTGGATTGTTGGTTGGAGGATTTGTGCATGCTTTATATATTGTGTTGGTTGGTAGTGGTGTTAATAATTTTTGATTCTGGGGATGGCACCGAAGCGAAAGCAAAAGCAGGTAGTTTCCACTCCTGGGGAGTTTGACTCCTACAAGTTCATAAATAAGGAAGCTGCAAAGTTTTATGAGGTGTACCGGAAGAAGAATCTTATACGGGAATGAGGAATGGACACGAGCAAGCTCGGCTGTGCTGTGATCCAAGAGGCACTCCGGCGAGAGTGGTATACTTTTGTCCGCCAACCACGAGATGTGGTGGTTTCTTTAGTCAGGGAGTTCTACTCCAACCTCCGGGTACAGAACCACATTGAAGCCAACGTTGTCTCTATATGGCAACAACCAGATCTTTTTTATTCACAGGCTATCAATGCGCTATATAACATGCCGAACATTCCGGAGGATGACTATTCCATATATTGCCGGAATCACATTGACTTGGATGCTATTTTATCCACCATATGTGTAGAGGGAACTCAATGGCGACTGAACGCCGACGGAAAACCACAGCTGGTATTGATATCAGATCTGAATGAGGAGGCCAATGCTTGGTTTTCATTTATTGTAGCTCAAGTCATGCCATCGACTCACACATCGGAAGTCACAAAGGACCGAGCTATACTTGTTTATGCCATAGTTACCGGACTCACTATAGATCTCGGACGTCTTGTCGAGGCAGCCATCCGGAACTACACTCGTGGTCCTCCCACTTCTGGTATGCCATGCCCCTCCACTATCACCTCTTTGTGCAAGTATGCAGAAGTTGTCTGGACTCCGCAGAAGAGGCAATTCCACCGAAATCATTACTCGTGGTCGATCATCCTGCACCAGCCACAGTCAGACGGATGGCACAACCACGACCTAGCAGCAGCCATCTTCCTGAACCATCATCATTGCTGCTACAGTGCCTACTTCGATCACGATGGAATCCCTCCACCTTGAACTACAGGAGATCCGGCATGAACAAAGGGAAATCCATTGGGGCCACCAGCAAATGTATCAGCAAAACATGGAGTTCATGCAATACCAAGCTGCATGGAACTCTGCTTTGGCACAAGGTTTCCCTAACATCCCATTCCCGCCACTACCTACATTTCCGCCTCTCCAGCCATACCAGCCACAGGAACCATACTACCCAGACCCACCACCGGAGCGGGACGATGAGGACGACGATCACTGACGATCGTCATCGAGGTATGTGTTTTGCTACTGCACTTATAGTTTTTTGTACATTGAGGGCAATGCACATACTATGTTCGGGGGGGGGGGGGGGGGGGTCTTTACTTAGTACTGCTGTTCTCTTGCTACTACTTTTATTGAATGATATTTTATCGAGTGGTACGAAGTCGTTCTTGAGCATCTTAAAGTTAATTGTTTGTGAAAAAATGAGTTCTTCATTAGGAAATACATGAATGAAACTTGCAACTGTAATACATGATGAAAATAATCTCCATCTCAATTAGAGGTTTGAAAATTTTGACTTGTGGGTGAATATCTTGGGTTGAGTTAATATGTCAAAAATTGAGGAACATTTTGATGCACGTTTGAGTCATGATTTAGTGGAATTTATATAGGAAAGTGAAAAATTCTGTTAACTATGATTTGTCTTGAGCATCTTAGAGCACTCTAGAATCTATTTGAGGGCACTTAGAGGCGAAATTTTATAATTATGAACTTGACTTGGATATGATTTAGGTGATCCTTGGAATGTTTGAGCCTTTCGAGCATACCTTGTCTATATATACAACTAGTGTCCCTATTTGAGCTTAAATGAATAAGAATGGAAATTAGCCCACACTCAACATGTTTTTGGCAAACTCATTATACCCACCTGTTTGAGCCTAAATTGAAAAAAAATTATCCTCACCTTAAGGGAGTATAATGATTCTCATTAGATGCTATATTGTGATGAGCTTATTGAAAAAATTGATGAATGAGAAAAGAAAAGAATAGAAAAAGCCTTGAAAAAAAAAGACTAAATAAGACCCAAAGTGGCCAAGGCTAAAGAAAAAAAGAAGAGAAGCTCATTTTTGTGCTAAAAATATGAACATGGCATGCTTATACTCTCTTCTTTGTGCTATCCTATCTTTTCTTTGAAGCCAAACACCAAAGGCCTAACATTATAAGCTTAAAAAGACCTTTTGATCCAAGTCTAGGGAATAATTACATTAGTGGAGAAGTGCTTGAAAAGTAGGTTTATGGAGTGTTTGATAGTAATCTTGCCTTTGAGTTTACTAGCAGAATTTGATCTTAAAAATATATATGAAAATTAAGATTGACAATAGCACACACGCACATTCCAATTTTGCGAGGTATTGCTTGGCATAGGAGAAAACACTTCTTATTGATTTTTCGATTGACTCTTGTTGAAGTGTTAGTGAGATTTTTGAGCTGTTACATTTGAGTTGTTAAGTTAATTCTATTAAAGTATTGATGATAAACTCTACATTTTGATCTCATTGCTTGCTCGAGGACGATCAAGTCTAAGTTTGGGGGAGTTGATAAGTGTGAATTTTAAACTTATTTTGTAGTGTTTTTGTATTGATTTTCGTATTGATTCCTGGATGATTTTACGCTTTTTGGTATATATTTATTTATTTCAGGAATCTAGGTCCAAGGGGATAAAAGTGGAGGAAATAAGCTAAAAATGTTGAAAATGGACCAAACCGAGCAAAGACGTTAATAAGTGGACTGAATTCTCGAAGATTTAAATTTATACAGCTCGGCGATCGATCGGCATCAACATCGCGATCGATCGCTGTAATACCCCCGAAATGTTATATGATTATGTGCTATGATGATGACTTATGTTAAGTTTAAGGATTGTGGTGTAATTATTTTGGGGGAATAAAATTACGATATGATGATATGATTTAGGGGGCATGATAGGTGTTTTAAAGGATGTATTAATTTAAATGAAGTTATAAAATATCGAGTGAGGATATTTTAATAAATCGTACTATACCGGGGCACAATTAAACACCACATGACCACCCAACCCACACCACCCCCCTGCCACTCGGCCACCCCCCACTTGACAAGCCCATACCCCCACTTGGCAAGCCCATACCCCCACTTGACAAGCCCTCATACCCTTCAATCACCTCCTTCCTCTTCACTTCTCCTTCCCTTTTCTCAAAAAGTCGCCCCTGAAGTGTTGCAGAAAGAGGAGAGGAAACCTTGGGCTAAGGTGTACATTGATTCACACCAAAGGAGGAGAAAAAGGGGGTAAGACCTGGTGCTCTGTTTTTGTGTTTAAGTTGGGTTTGTTTTGGGTGATTTAATGCATGCTAAGTTTAGGTTTGGGTGAAACCTTGGTATGGGTGCTTACATGAAAGTATTATGTAACTATTAGCATGTTTGCTCGAGCATATTACATGTTTTATATGGTAGATTTCTAGTTATGAAACTATGTGCTCGAAAATCTGGGCAAAGAAGAACATACTCTGTTTTCTGTAAAGTTGGTTGAGGATGAAGATTATGATGATGTTATGATGCATGTTAGCTTAGGTTTTGTTAAACCTTTGATTTAAGAGCTTACATGGATATTTTATGAAGTTCTTCACATGTTTGTTTCAGCATGAAAGATGTGTTATGAAGTAGAAAAGATGGTATGAAAGGAGGTGCTCAAAAATCTGGGGAAAATCCCGATTTTTCAGAGCTCTCGATCGATCGAGATTTGGTCCCGATCGATCGAGCGAGACAGAAGGTCTAAGCATGTTTTCAAAATTTTGGTGCCGATCGATCGAAGGATTTCTCGATCGATCGGTGAAGCTCCTCGATCGATCGGTAAAATGTTTCGATCGATCGAGCGAGACAGAATGCTAAGGCACTGTTTGTGCACAGTGTCTCGATCGATCGAGACCTTGGGCCGATCGATCGAGAGAGGCAGAAAGTTGAAAAATATAATGATGTTTTATTTTGTTAAGTTTATGATGTGAGATGGTTTTGAGGCATCTAATATGGTATTATGTGGTCTTGTAGAACCATCCCAGGTACCGGCACCATCAAGGAGATAAAGTCTGTTGACTCCTCCTCCTTTTGAAAAGGTACGTAAGAGGCGTACGGGCATCGGACGGTAACACACATCTTTATACTACGACTATGCTTTTATTGCATGAGTATTCACGATGAAATGACGATGTTTATACGATGTTTACACGATGATGTTTATACGATGTTTATACGATGAAGTTCATACGATGTTTATTGCTTATACGATGCTTATATGATGACATTTATACGATGTATTTGTGGTAAGATGCCACGGGGTAAGATGCCCCACATGGTAAGAGGCCATGCGATGTAATTGTGGTAAGATGCCACGGGGTAAGATGCCCCACATGGAAAGAGGCCATGCGATGTATTGTGGTAAGATGCCACGGGGTAAGATGCCCCATATGGTAAGAGGCCATACGATGATATTGTGGTAAGATGCCACGTGGGTAAGACGCCCCATATGCATGATTATGAATCAGGGACAACAATAAGAAGTTAATGAGAAATCCAGCATATTTACTTAACAAATATTTCATGCATTTGCTATGATGTTTTTATGATGCTAAGTAAGATTGTATATGCTCATGATGTGTTGTCCCTGTAGGTACACCTTTGGACGGAAGGACTAAGGGTCGGGTTGAGGCAGTGAGCTACGAGGGACACAGGAATGTATAGGATTCAAGTTATGATTAGTATCTACTCTAGGAGTAGTGTAAATCTAAATGACATTCTTTTAGAATGTAATGAATTATTTTTGAAGTTTTGTATTTTGGCCTTTAATCCTGTTAGCTCGTGTAACAACCAAAACCTTAAGATGTTACCTTAATGCATGATTAGTCCTTCTTATGTCTTTTAATCACTGTTAAGGTGGGAAGACCCCACATTAGTGGTATCAGAGCAGTGGTTAGATAACTCGGGAATGAGTGAAGGGTAGCCTTAGCAATAAGTTAGCTATGTGCTTACTTTTGGACATGTTTATATGTATGTTATTCATAAGGAAGAAGATGTTATACTAACATGTTCAATTATCTAACGATGAGTTTATGAATTGCTTTTGGTGTTGTTATTAACCCTTGTGTTGCAGCATGGCAGCAAACATAGAAGTGGGTGACGCCATTAGTGTAAATGCAAGTGCTGGGCGTACGAATCCATTGCCACCACCAGCCTTGGGAGAGGAACCCTCTGAACAGCAGTTGCTACCTGGGGAATTGAGCTTGGCTCAGTTTATGATGTATCGACCTCCGATGTTCGAGGGAACTGAATCAGGAGAGAAAGCGGAGGAATGGTTAGAGAGGATCGAACAGATATTTGTGGCAGCGCCTTGTGCAAAGACAGCCTGGATCCGATTAGCAGAATTTCAGCTGTCCAAGAAGGCACTGATGTGGTGGAAAACCACAGTGATTGAGCAAGAGGCTCTGGGACAGGAAGTTAATTGGAAGATGTTCAGAACGCGGTTTCTAAACCGCTATTTCTCAGCCGCTGCAAGACAGGCCAAGGAGGATGAGTTTACCAGTTTAAGACAAGGTACCATGCATGTATCTGACTATGCTCTACATTACTGTTCCTTACTACGATATGTGCCACACATTGCTGCAAGCACTCAAGCGAAGATGCGGAACTTCATGAAGGGCTTAAGGCCTGAACTGTATGACAGGGTGATCACTTATGGCCTTGCCTGTTTTGATGATGCACTCTCACGAGCTGAGCTAGCTGAACTGGGAGTCGGTGCATATCCTGATGCTGTGCCACCTCCGGCACCCCCTCAGAGATCCACTTCTGACAATTTGAAGCCCAGGGGTGATCAGTTTAAGCCTAGGGGGAACACTTCAGCATCGAGATTCAGTGGCAAGAGGCCCGAGAATCGATGGAAAGGGAAAGGTAGGAATGATGCTCCATCTGGGAGAGGACAGTCTCAGGGAGACAGATCTGGAAGAGTTCAGTGCACTCTTTGTGGGCAACCACATTTGGCAAAGGACTGTGTAGGATGTTATGTCTGTGGCAACAGAGGCCACTTTGCTCGGCGGTGTCCCAACAGGGGAAGACAACAGAGCTCCACGGGGAGACCTGCGGACAGAACGACACAACACCGGCCACCTTTTGTGCCAAGACAGTATGGAGGTCAGCCCGCGGGGCCACCTCAGGGACAGGTGTATGCTTTGACGAGGGAGCAGGCTACAGCGGCTCCGGAGGAAGTTATAGCGGGTACGTGTCTTTTATTTACGCACCCTGCTCTTATATTGATAGACACAGGTGCGTCACACTCTTTTGTGTCGACGAGTTTTGTTGAAAGGCACCACATATGCACTTCTCCGTCCCCCATGCCTCTTATGGTCTCGACCCCCGCTGGAAGAAGTTTGACTACGGATCAGATTGTCTATGATGGCCTCATTTATTTTGAGGATAATGAACTAAGATCAGATTTGATTGTGCTGGGAATGACAGACTTCGATTGCATTGTGGGCATCGATATTCTGAACAAGTATCAGGCAGTGGTAGACTGCAGGCAGAGGACTGTCCGATTTAGATCTGTATTGGGAGTCCAATGGACATTTTATGGGGATGGTTCCCGTCCGAAGATTCCGTTAATATCTGCTGTCAAGATGACACAGCTATTGGAACGAGGTCATGCAGGGTATCTTATCTATGCGGTTGATATGACGGATAAGAGGAAGGAATTAAAGGTTGAGGATGTGCCCGTAGTGGCGGAGTTTCCTGATGTCTTTCCAGAGGAGATTCCCGGATTCCCACCGACGAGAGAGGTCGAGTTTGGGATTGAGTTGCTACCAGGGACGTCTGCAATTTCTCGTGCCCCGTATAGGATGGCACCAGCGGAGCTTAAAGAGCTAAAGATTCAATTGCAAGAGCTCGTAGACAAAGGCTACATACGCCCTAGCGTATCACCATGGGGTGCGCCTGTCTTATTTATTAAGAAGAAAGATGGATCGATGCGTCTGTGATATCCCCAAAATAATTAAGTACAATTTGGGCATTAATTATGTTTATGTGATATTATGGTGATAATTAGATTATATGTTGGGACTAATTATCTTGGTACAATGCTTGTCACATGGTAGGAGTGACCCGGTAGAGCATTTCGGGGTGCATGTTATACATGTGAGGAATTTTGAGTGTTAAAATGGTTTAAATAATATGGATTGTGTTCATTTAGGTAAAACATGATTTTAATGGTATTTTTGGTGCATTGTGGTAAAATGCTTTTAAAATATCATGTTGAGGTATATTATATACCATGCTTGTGTCTTGTTACACATTTGAAACCATAACATCATTTGAAACCATGGCATGATATGAGCCACTTGCTCACTTTATATCAAATACTTTCCATCACCTTTAAGTCAAAACCCACCTACACCTTCTCTCTTGCAAGAAAGACTTTCCATTTTCGTTTCTGCATCATAAGGAAAGGGGAAAACTTGGTGAAAGGGTTCATTTGGTGTTTTCTTGCTAGAAACTTGGAGCTCAAAGGGTAAGCTACCACCTTGGTTGAGTTTTGTTGAGTTTTGATTGGGTTTATAGCTTATTTTTGGGGATTTAAGGGTGGATCTTGGTCCAACATCTTGTTATGTTTGGAAGTTGCATTTTTAAGGTTGTTTTATGGCTTTAAGTTGAGCATGGTAGTTGTTCTTGGTTGTGCTTGAGTGTAGATGTTGATAGAAGCTCATTTAAGGAAATTTCTCGTGTGAACAGGGCGTCTCGATCGATCGGAAAATGGGTCCGATCGATCGAGCAAGGCAGTGTCTGCCCAAGGCGAGGAATGAGCTTACCGATCGATCGAGATTTTGTCCCGATCGATCGGTGTGTGTAATCTCGATCGATCGAGATAAACTCTCGATCGATCGGCGGAGGCAGTACTTGGATGCCTGTTTTCCTTCACTTGGCGATCGATCGGGACTTGGGGCCGATCGATCGGAAGGCTTATAAATGTGAATTTTTGGGATTTTGTTCTAAATATTGATGTTTTTGGTAATGGTTCAATTATGGGTTTCTAATATGGATTCATGTGATTGTGTAGAACCATCCCAGGTAGCCACACAACAAAGGAGATAAAGTTCCACAATATCTCCACTTTTGGAACCAAGGTACGTAGTGAGACGTACGAGCATCGGACGGTAAAATGTATCTATTACGCTTTGTATTGATTATGCACTATGGTTGTGCACATGGAATTGATTATGCATTGTGGTTGCATATGGGGTAATGTTTATACATCATGGATTGTATACATGATTGGTCATGCATTTTGGTTGCATGTGTATATTGGATGCATTGTTGCATGTGATTGTGAGTCAGGAATTATATTCCAGTAATGAAGAATACCTACCGCTAGTGGCGTAGCGATGTGAATACTTGCCGCTGTCATACCGTAGCGATGAGAGAATATTTGCCGCTAATATGAAGCGAAGAACACGACCGCTGTCATATTTATAGCGAGGGATATTAGTGCCGCTGGTATTGTCTTAAGCGAGGGGTATTTCCGCTGTCATGATAACGCGGGGGGGTATTATGCCACTGATATAATAAGACTCGGGATTGAACACGACATATATATTGGAATCGGTGCATGTCATGACATACATTGTTGGTAATATAATCTACTGATTATCATTTGGTACAGGGATAACCAAGGGAGCATTTTAAATGTGTTACATACAGGAAGTGAATCACATTTATAATTATGCATTTGAATTGCTGTCATATCGTTGTGTATATGATTTTATACATGCTCATGGTTTTGGGATTGTTCCTGTAGGTACTTTTGGGCGGAAGGGCTAAGGCGAGTTGGTGCAGTGAGCTAGTGCGGAGTGCTCTTGTAGCAGGCACATTCTTTTGTATAGTATCTACTCTAGGAGTAGTGTAAAACTATAGGATTAACATTCATAGTTACGAATGTAATTAATCCATTTTGGATCTTTATTTTGGCACTGTAATTTATTAGCTCAGAGCATCGTCACAACCTTTATACTCTGCTTATGCATGGAAATTTTTAATTACGCCTTTAGTCCGCACTTAAGGAACTAGGGTCCTTACATTAGTGGTATCAGAGCAGTGGTTAGAGAACCCGGGAACGAGTGAAGGGTAGCCTTAGCATGGTTGGCTAGGTGCTTACATTTGAAGCATGTTTATGCATGTGGTGCATATTGATGTATATTCTGTTATACTAACGTGCTTATTCTCATTCCTGTTATCTAACGGCATAACACATCTATTGCTTTGGACTTGTTGTTAACATTTGTGTTACAGCATGGCTGCTAATGAGGAAGTCGGTGATATGGGGAGCATGAATGCTAGTGTTGGACAGACAAACCCTCTACCTCCACCGGCTGTGGGAATGGAACCAGTGGTTCAGTTATTGCTACCGGGTGAGATTAGCTTGACACAATTTCTCTCTTATCATCCGCCCCGGTTTGAGGGGACAGAGTCCGGAGAAGAGGCTGAAGAGTGGTTGGAAAGGTTAGAACAGATCTTTGTATCGGCTCCGTGTGCTGTTACGGCGTGGCTGAGGCTAGCAGAGTTTCAGTTAGCCAAGAAACCTCTGATGTGGTGGAGGAGCACTGTAATGGAACAGAAAGCACAAGGTGCAGTGATTGATTGGACGCTTTTCAGAACCCGGTTTCTGAACCGGTACTTCTCGGCAGCAGCAAGACAGACGAAGGAGGACGAATTTGCAAGTTTGAAACAAGGAAGCATGACAGTGTCCGACTATGCCACGCAGTACTCTTCGTTACTGAGATATGTTCCACATATTGCCACCAATGGGCATGCCAAAATGAGGAATTTCATGAAGGGACTGCGACCGGAACTTTTTGATCGGGTTATTTCCAACAAACCCACTTCTTTTGATGATGCCCTCACCAGAGCGGAGCTAGCAGAGATCGGGGTCGGCGCCTATCCGGACGTTACACCCCCACAAGTCCCACCGCCGCGGCCAATGTCTAATAATCTGAGGCCACGAGGAGAATCATTTAAACCTCGTGGGGCTTCTTCTTCATCTTCTCGGTTTGGTGGGAGAAGAATGGATAACAGGAGGGGCGGTGCGCCTAACAACAGGGGGCAGACTCAAGTGAATAGGAGTGGAGTGGTGAAGTGCCATTTTTGTGGAGGACCGCATCACATGCGAGACTGTACTGCTTGTTATAAATGCGGCCAGATGGGCCACATATCCCGGTTTTCTCAGAATAGTGATGGTCAGGTAGATCTGAGAGGAGGCAGAGGGAGGTTTTCTACCGGGACAGTACAGCAGAGGCCACCGATGGTACCTCGTCAGGGGGGAGGATAGGTGATGGGGCCACCCCAGGGACAGGTCTATGCATTGACCAGGGAGCAGGCCGATGCAGCTCCAGAGGAGGTTATAGCTGGTACGTGCCTATTATTTACATATTCCGCCTTTATTTTGATAGACACAGGTGCTTCACACTCCTTTGTGTCTGCGGACTTTGTGGCGAGACATCATATGTGCACGTCTCCGTTACCCACGTCTCTCTTGGTCTCGACACCCACCGGAAAGAAAGTTGTTGCGGATCAGTTTCTAATGGACTGCCTCATTTATTTTGAGGGCAATGAGGTGAAGGCAGATTTGATTGTTCTGAGCATGTCAGATTTCGATTGCATTGTGGGCATCGACATTCTGAACAGATATCAGGCAGTAGTGGATTGCCGACAGAGGATAGTACGGTTCAGGTCTCATTTGGGAGTTCAGTGGATTTTCTATGGCAACGGTTCTCGTGCGAAGATTCCGTTGATATCGGCAATCAAAATGTCCCAACTATTGGAACGTGGACACATGGGCTATCTCATTTATGCCGTGGATCTGTTGGGAAAAAGCAAGGAGTTAAAAGTGGAGGACATACCAGTAGTAAAGGAATTTGCTGATGTGTTCCCGGAGGAGATTCCAGGATTCCCACCGACTAGGGAAGTCGAGTTTGGAATCGAGTTATTACCGGGGACATCCGTTATTTCTCGTGCCCCTTACCGAATGGCACCGGCAGAATTAAGAGAACTGAAAGAGCAGTTGCAGGAACTCCTTGATAAAGGATATATACGCCCTAGCGTATCGCCTTGGGGCGCACTAGTTCTTTTTGTAAAGAAGAAGGATGGCTCGATGCGGTTGTGCATCGATTAACGGCAACTGAATAAGGCTACGGTAAAGAACAAGTATCCTCTTCCAAGGATTGATGATCTGTTTGACCAGTTGCAAGGTACCAGACTTTATAGCAAGATTGATCTGAGATCCGGGTACCACCAGATACGGGTCAGGGAGGAAGATGTACAGAAGACAGCATTTCGGACTCGGTATGGACATTACGAGTTCTTAGTAATGCCGTTTGGTGTGACGAACGCCCCGGCTGTCTTTATGAGCTTGATGAATCGGGTGTTCCAACCCTATCTGGATCAATTCGTCATCGTATTTATTGACGATATACTCATCTACTCCAGGAGCGAGGAAGAGCACGTGAAACACTTGAGGACAGTGCTCCAGATCCTCAAAGATCACCAATTATATGCCAAGCTCAGCAAGTGTGAGTTTTGGTTGAGTAGGGTAGTATTTCTGGGGCATGTCATATCCAGCAGTGGGATTTCTGTGGACCCCAGGAAGATTGAGGCCGTGATGGAGTGGGCTGCACCCACTTCTGTACCCGAGATTCGGAGTTTCCTTGGTTTGGCTGGCTATTATCGACGCTTCGTCGAGGGATTTTCTAAGATTGCTAAGCCACTGACTCAGTTGACTCAGAAAGGGGTACCGTTTAATTGGTCTGAGGCTTGCGAGCAGAGCTTCCAGGAACTGAAACACCGGTTGACCACGGCACCTGTTTTGGTAATTCCCTCAGAGAATAAGAGGTTTGTTCTGTATACTGACGCGTCACTTTAGGGCTTGGGATGTGTATTGATGAAAGATAAGCACGTGGTAGCTTATGCATCAAGGCAGTTGAAACCGCATGAGGCTAAGTACCCAGTCCACGATTTGGAGTTGGCGGCTATTATATTTGCCCTGAAAATTTGGAGGAATTATCTGTATGGTACCTCCTTCACCATTTATACAGATCATAAGAGCCTGAAATTCTTGTTTACTCAGGCGGAATTGAATATGCGTCAGAGGAGATGGATGGACCTACTTAAGGAATATGACTGTGAAATAGAGTACCATCCGGGGAAGGCCAATTTGACAGCAGACGCCTTGAGTCGGAAGGTGAGGAATACTGCTGTGGATGTCATGCATTTGTCGGCTATGATGACTTCTTGTTGCCATATGGGCTATGACTTCGATGTGGACGCATCACCGGTTTGGGTATCGACCTTATTAGCTGAGCCAGATATCTATGAGAATATCAGGAGAGCTCAGAGGACAGATCGTGAGATTCAGAGATGGTCATCTTTGGCACTTCAAGGGCAGCCATCAAAGTTCAGAGTGGCTGAGGATGGTTCCTTGAGACTCGGTAACCGATGGGTAGTTCCAAATACGCCGGAGTTGCGTAGAGGAATCTTAGAACGGGCTCATAGTAGCCGATTTAGCATCCACCCAGGAGGAAGAAAAATGTATAAGGACTTATGTGATCAGTTCTGGTGGAAGCGGATGAAGCGTGATGTGATCGCTTATGTCAAGAGATGTTTGATCTGCCAGCAAGTTAAGGCAGAGAGGCAGAGACCCGGTGGCGAGCTAAGGAGCTTAGAGACACCAGAGTGGAAGTGGGAACACATATCTATGGACTTTGTGACCCACCTGCCGAGGACTACTTCGGGCTGTGATGCCATTTGGGTGATCATTGACAGACTGACGAAGGTAGCTCACTTCATTCCATATTGTATGACGTACACATACTTGAGGATGGCTCAGTTGTATGTCCGGGACATAGTGAGACTACATGGGATTCCAGTATCTATTGTGTCAGACAGGGACCCACGGTTCACATCTCATTTCTGGGGAGGTCTTCAGTCAGCTTTGGGTACTGAGGTGAGATTGAGTACGGCATATCATCCCCAGACGGATGGGCAGACTGAGCGTACTATTCAGACGCTTGAGGACATGCTGCGAGCTTGTGTGAGTTTGATGCTTCATGGCAAGATTCCTTGCCCTTGGTAGAATTTTCATACAACAACAGCTATCAGACGAGTATTCAGATGGCACCGTTTGAGGCTTTGTATGGTAGGCGTTGTAGGTCGCCATTATACTGGGATGACTTGACTAGTAAAGCTGTGGGAGGACCTGAATTGATTCGGGAGATGGAGGATAAGGTAAAAGTTATCCGACAGAAAATGAAGGCAGCCCAGGACAGGCAGGCAGCCTAAGCGAATAAACGACGGAGACCGTTAGAGTTTCAGGCGGGAGACAGGGTCTTTTTGAAGATTTCACCTTTCAGAGGTGTGGTTCGGTTTGGCATACGTGGTAAACTGTCTCCGAGGTATGTGGGACCGTATGAGATTTTACAACGCATTGGTACCTTAGCTTACCGTTTGGCACTACCACCGTCGTTGTCTGGCATTCACGACGTGTTTCATGTATCTATGCTACGTAAATATGAGCCGGATCCGTCGCATGTATTGCAGCCTTCTCAGGTTCAGTTAGACTCTGATGTATCCTATGAGGAACGGCCAGTCAGGATTCTAGATAGGGCTGATCGCAGGCTTCGGAACAAAGTGATACCTATGGTAAAGGTACAGTGGGATCGCAGGGGTGTCGAAGAGGCCACGTGGGAGACGGAGCAGCATATGGTGCAGCACTACCCGGAATTATTCTCTGGTATGTGATTTATGTTTAGTTTTGATTTGGGTAAGTGCATGCGATTTCGAGGGCGAAATCTTGTAAGTAGGGGAGTATTGTGATATCCCCGAAATAATTAAGTACAATTTGGGCATTAATTATGTTTATGTGATATTATGGTGATAATTAGATTATATGTTGGGACTAATTATCTTGGTACAATGCTTGTCACATGGTAGGAGTGACCCGGTAGAGCATTTCGGGGTGCATGTTATACATGTGAGGAATTTTGAGTGTTAAAATGGTTTAAATAATATGGATTGTGTTCATTTAGGTAAAACATGATTTTAATGGTATTTTTGGTGCATTGTGGTAAAATGCTTTTAAAATATCATGTTGAGGTATATTATATACCATGCTTGTGTCTTGTTACACATTTGAAACCATAACATCATTTGAAACCATGGCATGATATGAGCCACTTGCTCACTTTATATCAAATCCTTTCCATCACCTTTAAGTCAAAACCCACCTACACCTTCTCTCTTGCAAGAAAGACTTTCCATTTTCGTTTCTGCATCATAAGGAAAGGGGAAAACTTGGTGAAAGGGTTCATTTGGTGTTTTCTTGCTAGAAACTTGGAGCTCAAAGGGTAAGCTACCACCTTGGTTGAGTTTTGTTGAGTTTTGATTGGGTTTATAGCTTATTTTTGGGGATTTAAGGGTGGATCTTGGTCCAACATCTTGTTATGTTTGGAAGTTGCATTTTTAAGGTTGTTTTATGGCTTTAAGTTGAGCATGGTAGTTGTTCTTGGTTGTGCTTGAGTGTAGATGTTGATAGAAGCTCATTTAAGGAAATTTCTCGCGTGAACAGGGCGTCTCGATCGATCGGAAAATGGGTCCGATCGATCGAGCAAGGCAGTGTCTGCCCAAGGCGAGGAATGAGCTTACCGATCGATCGAGATTTTGTCCCGATCGATCGGTGTGTGTAATCTCGATCGATCGAGATAAACTCTCGATCGATCGGCGGAGGCAGTACTTGGATACCTGTTTTCCTTCACTTGGCGATCGATCGGGACTTGGGGCCGATCGATCGGAAGGCTTATAAATGTGAATTTTTGGGATTTTGTTCTAAATATTGATGTTTTTGGTAATGGTTCAATTATGGGTTTCTAATATGGATTCATGTGATTGTGTAGAACCATCCCAGGTAGCCACACAACAAAGGAGATAAAGTTCCACAATATCTCCACTTTTGGAACCAAGGTACGTAGTGAGACGTACGAGCATCGGACGGTAAAATGTATCTATTACGCTTTGTATTGATTATGCACTATGGTTGTGCACATGGAATTGATTATGCATTGTGGTTGCATATGGGGTAATGTTTATACATCATGGATTGTATACATGATTGGTCATGCATTTTGGTTGCATGTGTATATTGGATGCATTGTTGCATGTGATTGTGAGTCAGGAATTATATTCCAGTAATGAAGAATACCTACCGCTAGTGGCGTAGCGATGTGAATACTTGCCGCTGTCATACCGTAGCGATGAGAGAATATTTGCCGCTAATATGAAGCGAAGAACACGACCGCTGTCATATTTATAGCGAGGGATATTAGTGCCGCTGGTATTGTCTTAAGCGAGGGGTATTTCCGCTGTCATGATAACGCGGGGGGGTATTATGCCACTGATATAATAAGACTCGGGATTGAACACGACATATATATTGGAATCGGTGCATGTCATGACATACATTGTTGGTAATATAATCTACTGATTATCATTTGGTACAGGGATAACCAAGGGAGCATTTTAAATGTGTTACATACAGGAAGTGAATCACATTTATAATTATGCATTTGAATTGCTGTCATATCGTTGTGTATATGATTTTATACATGCTCATGGTTTTGGGATTGTTCCTGTAGGTACTTTTGGGCGGAAGGGCTAAGGCGAGTTGGTGCAGTGAGCTAGTGCGGAGTGCTCTTGTAGCAGGCACATTCTTTTGTATAGTATCTACTCTAGGAGTAGTGTAAAACTATAGGATTAACATTCATAGTTACGAATGTAATTAATCCATTTTGGATCTTTATTTTGGCACTGTAATTTATTAGCTCAGAGCATCGTCACAACCTTTATACTCTGTTTATGCATGGAAATTTTTAATTACGCCTTTAGTCCGCACTTAAGGAACTAGGGTCCTTACAGCGTCTATGCATTGACTATAGGCAGCTGAACAAAGCTACAGTAAAGAACAAGTATCCACTTCCGAGGATCGATGACTTGTTTGATCAGTTGCAGGGTACGAGGCTTTACAGTAAGATCGATCTGAGGTTGGGGTACCATCAGATTCGAGTAAGAGAAGATGATGTTCAGAAGACGGCTTTCAGGACTAGATATTGGCACTATGAATTCCTGGTCATGCCTTTTGGGGTGACAAATGCCCCAGCTGTCTTCATGAGTTTGATGAACAGGGTGTTCCAGCCATATTTGGATCAGTTCGTCATCGTCTTCATTGACGACATACTTATTTACTCTCGGACTGAAGAAGAGCATGTAAGGCACTTGAGGACAGTGCTTCAGATCCTTAGGGATCATCAGTTATATGCAAAGCTTAGTAAGTGCGAGTTCTGGTTGGACAGCGTGGTATTCTTAGGCCATGTCATATCTAGCCATGGGATATCTGTGGATCCCAAGAAGATTGAAGCTGTGATGGAGTGGGCTGCACCCACTTCTGTACCTGAGATAAGGAGTTTTCTCGGTTTGGCAGGATATTACCGACGTTTCGTCGAGGGTTTTTCGAATATTGCCAAACCCCTGACACAGCCGACTCAGAAAGGAGTCCCCTTTTTTTGGTCTGAAGCTTGTGAGGAAAGCTTCCAAGAGCTGAAGCGTCGTTTGACTACAGCGCCTGTGCTGGTGATTCCGTCGGAAGATAAGAGATTCGCCTTGTATACGGATGCATCATTACAGGGTTTGGGCTGTGTGTTGATGCAAGATAAGCATGTAGTGGCTTATGCATCGAGGCAACTGAAGCCACACGAAGCCAGGTATCCAGTGCATGATTTGGAACTGGCGGCCATCATATTTGCCTTAAAAATCTGGAGGCATTACTTGTATGGCACGTCCTTCACTATATATACGGATCATAAGAGCCTGAAGTTCTTATTCACTCAGGCAGAGTTGAATATGAGGCAAAGAAGGTGGATGGATTTGCTCAAAGACTATGATTGTGAAATTGAGTACCATCCAGGTAAAGCGAACCTGATAGCAGATGCCTTAAGTCGAAAGGTGAAGAGTACTGCAGAGGATGTCATGTGTTTGTCAGCTTTGATGACTTCTTACTGCCATTTGGGCTATGACTTCGATGTAGACAAGTCGCCTGTGCGAGTGTCGACCTTATTGGCGGAGCCAGATATATTTGAGGCGATCAGGAAGGCCCAGAAGTCAGATAGTGAGGTTCAGAGATGGACATCATTGATACTTCAGGGTCAGCCATCCAAGTTCAGAGTGGCTGAAGATGACTCTTTGAGACTGGGCAACCGATGGGTAGTCCCAGATACACCAGAACTGCGTAGAGGAATATTGGAGCGAGCTCACAGTAGTCGTTTCAGTATCCACCCAGTGGGAAAGAAGATGTACAAAGATCTATGCGATCAATTCTGGTGGAGACGCATGAAGCGTGAGGTAATCATTTTTGTTAAAAGATGTTTGATCTGCCAGCAGGTAAAGGCAGAGAGGCAGAGGCCTGGTGGAGAACTGAAGAGCTTAGAGGTGCCTGAATGGAAGTGGGAGCATATAGCTATGGACTTCGTGACCCACTTGCCGAGGACAGCCTCAGGATTTGACGCGATCTGGGTGATCGTGGATAGGCTGACGAAGACGACTCATTTCATCCCTTACAGTATGTCTTATACATTCTTGAAGATGGCCCAGATGTATATACGGGATGTTGTGAGATTGCATGGTATTCCAGTCTCGATAGTGTCTGACAGAGACCCGAGGTTCACTTCACATTTCTGGGAGGGTCTTCAGACAGCTTTGGGCACAGAGGTGAGACTTAGTACGGCCTATCACCCTCAGACCGATGGCCAAACAGAGCGTACCATTCAGACGCTCGAGGATATGTTGAGGGCATGTATTTTGGAGTTTGATACTCCGTGGCAGGATTCAGTGCCGCTGGTAGAGTTCTCCTATAACAACAGTTATCAAGCGAGCATTCAAATGGCCCCTTTTGAAGCTCTGTATGGACGACGATGTAGATCACCGCTGTATTGGGAGGACTTGACTAGCAAAGCGGTCAGAGGACCGGATATGATCAAGGATATGGAAGGTAAGATTAAGATGATACGCCAAAAGATGAAAGCGGCACAAGATAGGCAAGCGGCCTATGCCAATAAGCGGCGACGACCACTAGAATTCCAGTTAGGAGACAGGGTCTTCTTAAAGATCTCGCCCTTCAGGGGTGTGGTTCATTTTGGGATGCGGGGAAAGTTATCTCCGAGGTATGTTGGGCCATATGAAGTTTTACAGCGTATCGGCACATTAGCTTATCGTTTGGCTCTACCGCCATCTTTATCTGGCATACACGATGTTTTCCATGTCTCTATGTTAAGAAAGTATGAGCCAGACCCGTCTCATGTCTTACAGCCTACTGAAGTACAGTTAGACTCAGATGTGTCCTACGTTGAACGACCAATCAGAATTCTGGATCGAGAGGATCGCAGACTACGAAGCAAAGTCATACCGATGGTCAAAGTTCAGTGGGATCGTCGGGGAGTCGAGGAGGCTACGTGGGAGACGGAACGGCATATGGTGCAGCACTATCCGGAACTATTCTCTGGTATGTTTTTAATGTTTAAAGTTCCATTATGATGATGCATGTGGATTTCGAGGACGAAATCTTATAAGTAGGGGAGTAATGTAATACCCCCGAAATGTTATATGATTATGTGCTATGATGATGACTTATGTTAAGTTTAAGGATTGTGGTGTAATTATTTTGGGGGAATAAAATTACGATATGATGATATGATTTAGGGGGCATGATAGGTGTTTTAAAGGATGTATTAATTTAAATGAAGTTATAAAATATCGAGTGAGGATATTTTAATACATCGTACTATATACCGGGGCACAATTAAACACCACATGACCACCCAACCCACACCACCCCCCTGCCACTCGGCCACCCCCCACTTGACAAGCCCATACCCCCACTTGGCAAGCCCATACCCCCACTTGACAAGCCCTCATACCCTTCAATCACCTCCTTCCTCTTCACTTCTCCTTCCCTTTTCTCAAAAAGTCGCCCCTGAAGTGTTGCAGAAAGAGGAGAGGAAACCTTGGGCTAAGGTGTACATTGATTCACACCAAAGGAGGAGAAAAAGGGGGTAAGACCTGGTGCTCTGTTTTTGTGTTTAAGTTGGGTTTGTTTTGGGTGATTTAATGCATGCTAAGTTTAGGTTTGGGTGAAACCTTGGTATGGGTGCTTACATGAAAGTATTATGTAACTATTAGCATGTTTGCTCGAGCATATTACATGTTTTATATGGTAGATTTCTAGTTATGAAACTATGTGCTCGAAAATCTGGGCAAAGAAGAACATACTCTGTTTTCTGTAAAGTTGGTTGAGGATGAAGATTATGATGATGTTATGATGCATGTTAGCTTAGGTTTTGTTAAACCTTTGATTTAAGAGCTTACATGGATATTTTATGAAGTTCTTCACATGTTTGTTTCAGCATGAAAGATGTGTTATGAAGTAGAAAAGATGGTATGAAAGGAGGTGCTCAAAAATCTGGGGAAAATCCCGATTTTTCAGAGCTCTCGATCGATCGAGATTTGGTCCCGATCGATCGAGCGAGACAGAAGGTCTAAGCATGTTTTCAAAATTTTGGTGCCGATCGATCGAAGGATTTCTCGATCGATCGGTGAAGCTCCTCGATCGATCGGTAAAATGTTTCGATCGATCGAGCGAGACAGAATGCTAAGGCACTGTTTGTGCACAGTGTCTCGATCGATCGAGACCTTGGGCCGATCGATCGAGAGAGGCAGAAAGTTGAAAAATATAATGATGTTTTATTTTGTTAAGTTTATGATGTGAGATGGTTTTGAGGCATCTAATATGGTATTATGTGGTCTTGTAGAACCATCCCAGGTACCGGCACCATCAAGGAGATAAAGTCTGTTGACTCCTCCTCCTTTTGAAAAGGTACGTAAGAGGCGTACGGGCATCGGACGGTAACACACATCTTTATACTACGACTATGCTTTTATTGCATGAGTATTCACGATGAAATGACGATGTTTATACGATGTTTACACGATGATGTTTATACGATGTTTATACGATGAAGTTCATACGATGTTTATTGCTTATACGATGCTTATATGATGACATTTATACGATGTAATTGTGGTAAGATGCCACGGGGTAAGATGCCCCACATGGTAAGAGGCCATGCGATGTAATTGTGGTAAGATGCCACGGGGTAAGATGCCCCTCATGGTAAGAGGCCATGCGATGTATTGTGGTAAGATGCCACGGGGTAAGATGCCCCATATGGTAAGAGGCCATACGATGATATTGTGGTAAGATGCCACGGGGGTAAGACGCCCCATATGCATGATTATAAATCAGGGACAACAATAAGAAGTTAATGAGAAATCCAGCATATTTACTTAACAAATATTTCATGCATTTGCTATGATGTTTTTATGATGCTAAGTAAGATTGTATATGCTCATGATGTGTTGTCCCTGTAGGTACACCTTTGGACGGAAGGACTAAGGGTCGGGTTGAGGCAGTGAGCTACGAGGGACACAGGAATGTATAGGATTCAAGTTATGATTAGTATCTACTCTAGGAGTAGTGTAAATCTAAATGACATTCTTTTAGAATGTAATGAATTATTTTTGAAGTTTTGTATTTTGGCCTGTAATCATGTTAGCTCGTGTAACAACCAAAACCTTAAGATGTTACCTTAATGCATGATTAGTCCTTCTTATGTCTTTTAATCACTGTTAAGGTGGGAAGACCCCACAATCGCGGAGCTATATAATGAGAGGCTGAACAGATTACATTGGCGATCGATCGGCAAGAACTCGCGATCGATTGCCAATATACAGTGAAGAGTCGCGATCGATCGGCAGGGAACAAAGCTTGATTGCGGAAATGATAATTTTTGCTATCACGTCCAGTAGAGACTCGCGATCGATCGGCATGGATTGAAGATCGATCGCCGCGAAGAGTTTTGAGAAAAATAAAAACTTTCCATGTTTGGTTCAAGTTGGACTCCTTCCTACTTGTTGTTACCCTATTTATCAGACTTGGGGACGAAATTTTGAGGAATTTTGGCACACTTTTCTGAACCCTAAGAGCAGCCACTCCTCCATCCAAAGAAAGATACCACAAATCATTGAAGAGCAAGATCAACGCAAGGAACGAAAGAACGGAGCGACGCACGGAGCGACATCCTCGTTATCTTAGTATTTCTGAACTTAATTAATTTTTCTTTCAGATTTTGATGTTGAATTTGTTTAAAGACATGTTTTGCATTATAATTTGATTATGGTTGTTGGCTAAATTATTTGTGAAGACATAGGGATCCCATGTTTAAACCCTTGAGTTAATTAACGGTTTTGATTTGATTTCTATGATCTTTGCGCATTATTTTTGTTTCTAATGCTTGTAAAAGATTAGCAACCTTTTGCATGATATTGGTAATCGTAATTGAATTGACCATAGGAGATTACGATACAACGTAGTAAATTAGGCCGTGGGTTTTAGGTTGAGACGGACCAAGTAAAATCTAGCACACGTGTGATAGCAATAGATTTACCAAAATGGAAGGCTAGTAGTTTTCACAAAGCATTTTTTGGTATCAATCATTCAATAAAGACACGGGAGGGGTTTATTGTAGATTAATGCTAGAGTTGTTATAACCGGACCAAGGTATAACGAATGAAATAGGAGAACTCGTCACCCTAGAACATAGAATTTTGAATCATAAGTAATAGACAACTTTTGGGGGATTACATGGGTGAACCGGCGTCTTGATAATTCGTTTATAATTTCTCTTCAATTATCCATCACTGCTGTTTAGGTTAATTTTATGCTTAAGTCAATTTAGTTTGATAATCATTCCATAATCGTATGTTAAATATAGTAATTCTAATGGAACGTGGTAATTGCTACTAGTCCATGTGGGTACGACAATCCTTACTTTTAAACCATTATACTAAAACTTGACACCGTGCACTTGCGGTATAGAATCGCTACACTGAGAAATAACTGTTTAAAATAAAAGCGATCAGTGAGAGCAGAAACCCCATTCACGCAGCGTCCATGTGCACGCAGACGAGGAAACCTGCATCGTTCAGGCAACAAGCTCGTGGGCCGCGCGAGATGGCATATGGTTTAACCTCCGCCACACGCGTTGCCACCCTCTGAGCCGCTGCGCGCAGCCGTGAACAGTGCTACCAGAACACTTTCCGATGTCGACTAATTTGGGTTGGATTAATCTCCTTTTATTCCAATTTTCTATATTTTTTGGACTCGTAATTTTTGAAAATCCGAACATAATTAGTATTGATAGGAAATGATCCAATAAAAATTAATTGTCGAATATATGAATCAAAGCGACAACCTGGCTCTGATACCACTGACAGGTTTTCGTACCCCAGTGTTAGATCCAAACGCAGCGGAATAAAACATAAACAGATCTTACCCGGGGACGGATCGATTGCCCTGATTCATATATTAAACATGCAAATATCATAAATAATGCACGAGAAGGAATTATCGTTCACCGACGTGAATCTGATAGCGGTCACCCTCGAGTCCAACCAACCTGACCAGATCTAAAGCCCAACACCAGTGCTAGTGTGATGCTCGCTCTTCTATGAGAGTGGGTGTATTGAGTGGAATCCTTTGAACCTTAGACATGATGTTATATTTATAGTGATAATGAGTTAGCTAATTGGGCTAGGGTCCATAAAGCCAATCTGTCAACGTTTGGCTTGCTGGGCATTTATGCTAATAGTGCAATTCACACATTAACACGACATAAACCAATAGAGAGATTTCACACGACCCACGTAAACCACCTTTTGATCCCATCTTAGAATCGTCAATCCTTCGCATTTGCTTTTCCCTACGGCTCTCCCCTTCCTTCTCTTCGTATGTGCATCGGCTACAGGTAAACATAGTGTTTTTCGTGCACCAGCACGGGTGCACACTTCGGCGGTTGCACCTCTAGTATACATGCGGTGGGACACTGTGAAGAGGTATTTATTGGGGTTTGTACAGTGGAGAGGGAGGAGCAAATGTGAGGAAGGATATTTAAAAGTGAGAACACCTACTGCATTGCTTGTGGGAAGAAATGTTGAAGGATTTGACGTAGGGTGGCAGAGTCATAATTTGAAGAATATGGCAGGGGTACTTAAAAGGAAAACAAAACAATTTGTTAGATTAGGGTTATGGACTCGAAAATTTATTTGTAAAGAAAAATTTATGAAGGATTTAACTGAAAAATGATTTGGGCAGTCACACCTCTATGCAATTCCCTCAAATATGTATTTGTTTTAGCCCAAAACTTGTAAAGCCAAGCAGAGATTATTTTTTAAAAGGGTAAAATTCGGCCGATAAAAGTTTTTTGGGTCAGTATACCAATATATTTACCTTTCAACTATATCCATTTCCATCAACAATTACCAAAATAACCTTAATCAGCCCAGTCCACCAAAACTCAAACGTAGTCTTCTTCGTTGCTTTCTATTGCAAAATCTTCATTCTCGAAATCAACGACATCTTTACGAGTAGTTGAAGGAGCTGAAGGGAACGGAAAAACATGGAGGGGTTTTCAAGAGATCTGTTAAATAATGAATATATGAGTCGCAATCATTTTTCGAATGAAAATGTGAAGCTGGAAGTGGAAGCAGATGGGGAAATAGAGCTGAGGTCAGGGCTTTCGATGAACGATAGATTTGGAGTGGACCCAGCAAGAAAAGAGCTGAGGCGCAATTCCACTTTAACAAATTTGGTCTTCCCAGCAGGTATCATTGATAACGGGATCGGCCATGAAGGACGCGCCGGTGGTGAGGACATGCTCCCTTCCTATCCAGACGGAGGAGTGGCGTGAATACATGGCAAATGGGTCTTCTATGAAGCCATGTGAATGGAACCGATCTTCCACCTCTTTCTTGGAAACAACGTAGGGAGATATGGAAATTTTGTTTTAGGTACCTTTTTGTTATCACTTACATGTACAACTTGAATCTAACGGTAGATATGGACACATGCACCACTAAACTCAAGTGGTGCGTGCGCACTCATGAGTCACTTGCACCAGATTAGTCTGGGGTACATGTAATTACATGCATTGCTTGTATCTAGCAGTACATGTAATTTACATGCACAGCTAGACACAAGCTATGCATGCATATTATATTTATATTCAACGCATGAGTCTACCGGTGCATGTATGTTACATGCATCGCTAGACACAAGCAGTACACTTAAAATATCACCTCTATTTCATTCATATATACAATCAGTGTCTCTTTTACCTTATCCATTTGTTACAACACCACCTCCTCCCCCCTCACCCTCTTCTCCGCCACCTACTCAATCTATAGCAGTAGTCCATCCCCCTTCGCTGCCCATTCCACTCGTGATTGTTAGCTAACCCTATGTATTGCTAGGAGTTCAATTGAACACTGAATCATTGGCGGCGAGTCATCGTATGCGATCCACCAGAACGACTACATAAAGCTGGTCCTCAATGCCCTAAAGCACCATACCTCTGCAGTCAACATCGTCCTCATTGGGCGCTCATCCGCATTTGGGAACTCCTTCGAGATCCTCGATTCAGTCCCGCTTTTCCATTCGTAGATCGTCCTACTTCCTCCCCTCGAAATCGCCATTACCATGGTCAGTTGTTGAATTTAAAACTGAATATTTTTCGTCTCAATCGGTGTGTAAGTTTGTTTCTGTTTCAGCAAGCAATCATGCCCTAAAGCACCATACCTCCGCAGTCAACACCGTCTTCATTGGGCGCTCATACGCATTTGGGAACTCCTTCGAGATCCTCGATTCAGTCCCGCTTTTCCATTCGCAGATCAACCTACTTCCTCCCCTCGAAATCACCCTTACCATGGTCAGTTGTTGAATTTAAAACTGAATATTTTCGTCTCAATCAGTGTGCAAGTTTGTTTCTGTTTCAGCAAGCAATGGTAGTGATGTTTCATTCAACAAGGGTAATTTAGTCATGAAAATGGACTAATTAGATTAGGGTTTCAGAAAATTGACTTATTTAAAAGAAGTTTTCTAGAATGTGTATTATGTTGGGAAGAAGATTTTTTGAGATATTTAATTGTAAAATATTTTGGAGAGTAGTACCTTCATGTAATTTCTTTTTTTAAAAATTGCAAAATAAAGCCTTTTATTTTTGTCTCCAATGGGTAAAATTTTGTGACAGCTCCTTATTTATTAGGACTTTTGAGTTGCCTTTTGCCCAATTGTTCGGTTATTAAAATATATCACTCTTTTTAAAAATATTCCACATCAAATTACTTGGAATATAATTATAATCCAAACTTCTGTATTTTATATGACAAATCACACTTATTGTGTGTTATCATACAATCCATATTTGTGTTTAAACACCATAGCGACTGATTTTTGGGCGGATTGAGGTTTAGGGCGGGAAACGGGGCTAACTAAGTTTTGGACTCATAATTGGATCGGTCAAAGCAAGCTGTGTTGTGCATTTGAAAGATTATATAGTTTGGCTACTGACAAAAGCATCACAATAGCATCCAAGAGAGTGGATTCAGGAGCATGGGCAGCTTGGAATGGTATTGGAGACGGTCTCTGTTTGCTTTGGAAGAAGAATCGCTTATGGCCCTAAAGTCTTTGACTGTTTCGATCTATTGCCTGATGTAGGGGATATTTGGACTTGGAAACATGCTATTGGGTTTTATATACTACTTTTAGCTTACTATGCTTGCTGATGTGACTAGGAATAGACATATCTATTACGCTTAATTATCTACGATTTGGTATATTTTTGATGGATAATTCGATACATACTACCTATTCGTGTGTTTGTGTAATTGTAGGTGAAATCGAAAAATCGATCTAACAATGGCTAATAAGGATCAAGAAATGCATTAGAGTTGACAAGGGATCAAAGTAGACCAAGAATAATGCATAAAAGTTGAATGAGGTGCTCGATCAATCGCACAGGAGAGCTCGATCGATCGAGCAAGGCAGAAAATTCGAGGAACAAAATTTGTATCTCGGCGATCGATCGGTGAAATGTCCCGATCGATCGCCAAATGCTACTGGACAAAAGAATGAAGGTCAGCGATCGATCGCTAAAATGTCCCGTGGATCGCCGAAGGTTTCTGCCCGAAAAAAATAAGCTGGTGATCGATCGCCAGCTTGTCGCGATCGATAGCCAGAGAGTCCGAGAAAAATAGGAAATATGGTCTTTTACCATCTTTGGGAAGATTTTACCCTATCCTAGCATATTCACCTACCATAACTTGAAAAAGGGGCCTCCTTGGACCATTATTCAGACTTTACAACAGGATTTTAGATTTTAGAATAGATTTTACTCTCAAACTTTTGAAGAACGCTTTGGAGGATCAAAACACGAAGACGAAATTTACGAGTTGGAAGCGTGTTTCTCTTTATAATTTTTTTTTTCTATCGTTTATTTGATGTTTTCTATCATAGATTTCATTGTTTTTAGTTTGATTATGAGTAGCTAAACCTTTTAATTCTTGGTTGATGGATACTTGCCTTTGGAATTAAAACACTTGTGGGAATTTTGGTTTGATTGTTTGATTTTAATCCAATTTCAATTTATTTTTCAGATTATGATTGTTGTGTTTGATTGATAGATTGATCATCTAGTTATCATATACGCAATCTAAGGCAAATTAAGAAGCAACTAAGATTGATAATTACATGTTGTTGTTATTAAATTCTTAGGAAACACGATTGGATAATTGATTCTAACTGCTGTAGTTTTTATCGATTAGATTCATCCATCAAACTTATTAGTTTTGAAGCTATCAATGAATTAATCTTAATGGCTGTAGTTTTGGTTAAGGATTTGATAAAAGTCGAATTTGAATGCTATTTTCTGTTTGACTACGATTAATGTAAGGGATGAATTAAATTTTCAATTGATGATTAACTGAATAAAATCGATTATTTTTTGATTTGATGATCAAGTGAGTAATTTTCAAAGGTAAAGTTGACCAAAAACCAAGAATTGCTTTTTAATCTTGATAATCTAGTGATTTTGATTTCTTTAGTTTATATAATTATAGTTAAAAATTACAAAAAAACCCATAATTGTCATTTATTTATTTGCTTTTCCGTTAACATAAGAGATTACCCTTATTCGTGGGATTGATCCCTACTTTCACTACAACATTAGTATTAAAAAGAGGGGTTAATTTTTGGGCGTACACGATAAACGCACACCAAATTTTGGCATCGTTGCCAGGGAAGGCATTGTTATTTTTTATTTTAGTTTATTATTATTATTATTATCTCGCACTACTACTTTGGTTTGTTAATGAGTACAAGTGAACCCTCTGATCATGAAGATAATTTTCAATACGACCCTGAGATCGAGATGACACTACGTAGGAGGAGAATAGAAACTATGAAATTGGAAGAAGAGGAAGAGAGGAACAAGATGGCTGCAAATCAAAGCTTAAGACAATTGGCGAATCCTATCTTGGATCAACAACCTCTCTGCATCACTTTCCCCGCTCTTGCTAATAACGTAAATTTTGAACTTAAATCTGGATTAATTCATTTATTGTCTTCCTTTCATGGTCTTGCAGGTGAGAACCCTGACAAGCACTTGATGGAATTCCACGTGGTGTGCACTACTATGAAGCCTGCTGGCGTGACGGATGAGCAAATTAAACTACGAGCCTTTCCATTCTCTCTAAAGGATGCTGCTAAAGATTGGCTATTCTACCTACCCTCTGGATCCATCACCACGTGGACTGATTTGCAAAGAGTCTTCCTTGAGAAGTACTTTCCAGCTTCGAGGGCGACTAACATAAGGAAGGAAATCTATGGTGTGAAGTAATACCACGAGGAGTCACTGCATGAGTACTGGGCACGTTTCAAGAAGTTGTGTGCAAGCTGCCCACAACATCAGATAAGTGAACACCTTTTAATTCAATATTTCTATGAATGTTTACTTTCTAGTGACAGAAATTTAGTGGATGCGGCAAGCGGATGAGCTTTTATGAACAAGACAGCGGAGGAGGCAAGGACCTTGATAGCAAATATGGCTGCCAACAGCCAGCAATTTGGACATGTTCGCCATGGACAAACGCCAAGACAAGAGGTAAACATATCCAATCTTGAACAACAACTGATTGACATAACGTTTCTTGTGCGTAATCTTGCAGGTGGCAATGTGGGGAAGATAAAGCCATGTGGAATTTGTCTAGCCATGAACCATACCACTGATGCATGCCCCTCCCTACAAGAGACATCCACTGAGCACGTGAACGCAGCGGGAGGATTTTCGGGTCCACCTCAAAGGAGCTATGACCACCCATCGAGCAACTACAGCCAAGGCTGAAGGGACCATTCGAACCAGAGCTATGGGAATCAACAGATGCACCAACCTCCACCCTATAGACCGCCATATCAAAGACCTCCACCACCGCCAGTGCATGCCGCTCCTGACAGTTTAGAAAATATTGTTAAAGTTATTGTTGAAAATAGCCTGCAATTTCAACAGGAAACGAGAGAGAGCATTCAAAGCTTGACTACGCAAATGGGATAATTGGCGACTTCGCTCAACAAGATAGAGGGGAGAATTTCAAATGGACCTCCTTCACAGCCAGTGGTGAACGCAAGAGATAATGTGAGTGCAATCACGTTGAAGAAGAATGAATATAAAGATGAGGAGAAAGTGAACGGACGCCACCCGGACAAGAAGAGGTGAAGGAAAAGAAGGACGTCGAGGAGCCCATGCAAGAAGAGGAAAGACGAGGTAAGTTCACTCAATTTTCTGAATATAAAATTGAACCCCTGTTCCCCCTTTCTTTTAAGGAGAATAGGAAGGACGAGGCATCAAGGGACTTTCCGATGCTATGAGGCAAACACTCCACTAGATAATGCCATGAAGAAATACCTCGATATGCGAGATTTTTGAAGGAAGTTTGGAAAGTGGATAAAATCAAAGAAAGCAAAGGGTGCCCCAAGATTGAGCTAGGTGAGAATGTTTATGCTGTCATCTAAAGAAGCATTCCCACGAAATGTAAGAACCCTGGTATGTTTTCTATCCCATGTGTTATTGGAACCACTAGAATTGAGAAGGCAATGCTTGATTTAGGAGCTTCTATTAATGTCATGCCTTACTCAATCTATACTCAACTGAAACCTGGACATTTGAAACGAAATAATACTGTGATGCAATTAGCTGATAGGTCCACAGTTATTCCTAGAGGGATAGTGTAGGATGTACTCGTACACATAGAGAATTTAGTTTTCCCCACTGATTTCTATGATCCATTTAGCCCCATTCTATTAAGAAAACCATTCTTGAAAACCTCTAAGTCCATAATTGATGTCAATAGTGGAACTTTAACTATGGAGTTTAATGGTGAGGTTGAAAAGTTCAATATCTATGAAACCATTCAAACTCATGAACACACTAGTTACACTATTGATAACACCGTGATAATTTTGATAATGATGATTTGTGGGAGATGGGAAAGGATACTGATGGCCTTGAAGACAAAGGAGGTATGGACTCAAATCTTGGGCTTAATTTTCATACTATTGTTGCCTTATCTACTCATGATATTGCTGACTCTCTCTCTTTTCACTTACAGGATCGTACCGTTGAAAAGGTATACCTTACCGATCGACCACAACAATCAACAAATGAAGGAGGAGGAACAAAGACCGATGATGGCCTCTCAAAGAAGAGCAAGGCGAACATACCAAAGTTTAAAGGAATCAAGAAGATATTGAGGTGGAAGAAGAAATGTCGAGCGACACCGCATAACCCACCTTGATAGAGGACTGGCGTCGGGCCACCAACGTCAAACAGAGGCGCTGCTTGGGAGGCAACCCAAGGGGAGTTAGTTTTCCCATTTCTTTTATAGCTTTCTTAGTTTTTATTTTTCTCTTTTCTTATATTTTTGCCTTACATTGGGGACAATGTAAGATTTAAGTATTGGGGAGGGATTAGTGGTTTGTTATTGTTTTCCTATTACAAAAATACAAAAAAAAATCAAAAAATTTGAATTTTTTTAGCTCATAGTTAGTAATGAATGCATGCTTAGAATCACTAACCCATGATGAAACCTAATTGAGGACATGCATGCTTTTGAACATAGGTGAATTGTTAACCTTGGAACACTTTGAACTCTAATGCAAATTGTGTTTTGACTTAGTAGTTGAATATATTGAGCACGTTATTGTTATGACTTGTGAAGTGTTCATAGCATAGTGAAGATTATGTGAACTTTGTGATCGTCTTAAGAAGTCTCTAATACATGCTAGAACTTAACTACATGCTCTTTTGAGGCGTATGTCTAGACTACTTGCGAACATGAAAGTGATATAGGCGATCTTTGATGCTTTTGAGCCTTTCAATCCTACCATGTAAAGAAAATCAATCACTAGTACCCTTTTTGAGCTTTAATGTAACAGAATGGTTGTGTGCTAAGCATACTAAAGACCACCATTCAACATTTTTTGACTAGCTTATCATCCTTTCCTAATAAGCCTAAATGTTATTTTAATCCACAGCTTTGAATGGAGTATGATGTGTTCCATTCACATGCACTTAGATATTCATTGATCCATATGTTTGAGCTTCATTGTAAAAAGAATGAAATGCATGAAAGAAAAGGGATGCCTTGAGAAAATAGATAGAAACATGACTCTAAGGGAAGCCAAGGCACAAAAGAATAAGGTTTGAAGAAACAAATCATGTAAGAAGAGAAGTATATTGTGCATATCATCATACTTTCTTGCTTGATACACCCTTCCCTTTCTTTCATAAGCCAACACCTAGGCCAAGTTACAAGCCAATTAAGACCTACTTGATTCATGTTTGCAAGTGGCTAAGATAGTGGAGAAGAGTGTGCAAGTGAGCTTATACTTGTGTTAGTGTATGACTTGAGCTATTGTGGCTTTGCATCTATTGGATCTATAATTTGTACATCACACTTATTTGTGACCACACACGCACGTTCACTGCTTTGTTGGGTATGAAATGTTTAGGATTGAACTTTTCCACTGTTAACCTTTCACCATCTTTCATCATTATGCATGTTTATGATTGTTGAGGCATTAAAGTGAGGACAAGATAGTTTGTTATGACACTATGAGCCAGCAAAACTATTGTAGTTCTGTCTGATTTACTCGAGGTCGAGCAAAGATTAAGTATGTGGGAGTTTGATGTGACTAGGAATAGACACATCTATTGCACTTAATTGTCTACGATTTGGTATATTTTGATGGATAATTCGATACATATACTACCTAATTGTATGTTTGTGTAATTGTAGGTGAAATCGAAGAAATCGAGCAAAGGCAAATAAGGATCAAGAAATGCATTGGAGTTGACAAGGGATCAAAGTAGACCAAGAAAAATGCATAAAAGTTGAATGAGGTGCTCGATCAATCGCCAAGAAGAGCTCGATTCATCGAGCAAGGAAGAAATGTGATATCCCCGAAATTAATCATGTGCCTTATGGCTTCTAATAATAATTATGATCTTATGGTTATTATTATGGTAGGGAACGTATAGTTATACGGCAGGCATGAACTGATAATACATTTCAGGGTGGATGTGATGCATAGTGGGGAAATGGTGATTTGGCATGATTTAGTGGGCTTTGTTCTAGTGATGTAGAAAAAGCATGAAATTGTTGTTATGGCGCATTTTATTGAGTAAATGCTAAAATATCATGTGGGGATATTATACTACATCATGCTAATTAATTGGGTATCATTTTTTATTTAAACCCTACACTATACCCCACCCCCTTTATTCACGCTTATCTCCCCATCACTCTTCTATCACTCAACCCTCCTCCCCCAAACCCATTTGATCGATAAAAATAAGAGGAAAGGAGAAGATATTTCTCAAAGCTGGTAAGCTTGGATATCTTGCTAGGATTTGAGTTCAAGTGGTAAGGAAGCTTTCTTGTTAAGATTTGAGTTTGTTTTAATGGGTTCTGAGTTGCTGATTTTGGGGGAAAAAGGGATTGGTTTTGAAAAAAATGTTGATTATTGTAATGCCTCGATTTGCTTTATACACGTGTGATATGATTTGTTTTCTGGTATGTCAATAATTTATTTTTACATGTTTCTTATGTTGCATATATCATATGTGTTGTTATGTGAAGCATGTATTATGTTTGTATATGAAATTTCGAGGACGAAATTCAATGAGTGGGGGAGAATTGTAATGCCTCGATTTGCTTTATACACGTGTGATATGATTATATCGTTATTATGACTAAATTCGATATGATATGAATTGGGTTCGGGTTGAACCGAGGATGAATTAATACATGTATAAAATGATATATGGCAATGAATGAAACATATGGCAATATATGACTTGAATTAAATCAAGTATAGTGACATATCAAGTAACTATGAGTTGTATTTGAATTTGAGTTAAATTTACTATGCATTTGAGATGAGTTAGATTTGTACTTGTATGCAAGTGGGAGAGGTAAAGAGAAAGTTAGAATCAGATTTCCAACATCCAAACACATACAACACCATTCTCACCTACAAATCTCTACACAAGCACCTCTCCAAACCCTTGATAATTCTTGCATTATTTTGCTTGGGTTACACTTGATAATCAAGCTAAGAAGTAGAGTGAAGTGATTTCTTAACTTCTTGGTAAGGAATTTATGGTTTTAAACTTGAATTGTGTAGTTGGTGTTGAAGTATGTGAATTTGAATATCAAATGTTCATGCTTAGAATCATAACATGTTTATATGCCAAGAATTGGATTCTAAGATGGTAGAAACATGTTTATATGATACTATGGATTGCAAGAAACATGGTTACGTGTAAATTTGTGAGTAGGAGAAGAAGTACCATGAAGATATGCTTGAAAATCGCCATGCTCTAAGTTTTCTGGACATCGGCGATCGATCGGTGCTTGTGTTGCGATCGATCGCCGAGGACAGATAAAATTTAAGGCGGTGAAAATATGTGGCGATCGATCGGTGAGTTTGTAGCGATCGATCGCTATGAACAGGGCATTTTGGCGATCGATCGCCAAATAGTTGCGATCGATCGCGAGGAGACAGAAAGTTTTGGCGATCGATCGGAAAATGTAGCGATCGATCGGTGCCTTGGAATATTTGAAAATGTTATATTTTTGTTACAATTGTTTATGAAGCCTCTTATAACATGGTTTATTGGTGATATTATTGTAGCATCATCACAGGGGACGGGGCAACGAGGCAATTAGCTAGTGACGACTGATTTATCTCGTTTGTGTCGCTTTACAGGTACGTGTTGACGTACGGAGTATAGATATTGTGTGATGATGTTATGAGATTGATATCATATGAATTGTGTTTTGTTGATATCATATGATTGGTAGTATCATATGCATATACATTCATGGATATCATGTGTTTGAAATGGATGAGTTATATGTTTTAGCATTAGAGGTATACGCCTGGTTTGGGTATATGCTCGGGTATGCTACATATAGAGGTATACGCCTGGTTTGGGTATATACTCTGGCTATTATCACATATGAGTACGGTACTATGATAGGTGCTGCTAATATGAAGATGTGATGTGGTTCCACTGACATATTGAGCTGAGATAGGCATATATTATTGGTCTCGTGATAATAGGGTGATAGTTGAGACATGTCGACATGGTGCATTGGTTGATGCATGATACAGAGCATTCACATTGGATATGATGTTTATTGTGCTTTATCATTGATATTGTGTTTTGATATTGCACTAAGATAGTGGTTTATCTATACTCACGTTGTGTGAATGTTTCTGTAGGATTTCATAGACGTGGGGATCGTGAATCTTATTCCGCTGCGAGGTGAACCACTGCTTAGGATTTGTGCTGGCTTAGGTTGTTATTTAAATAACACATGTGATGTATATGTGAATAGGGTTTTTGTACTTGTGGTTTTGTACATCTGTAACAACCTATTAGTAAGAAACTCTTAAACAGTGTTTGAATTACTTAATTCTGACTCACATATGTACTTGCGATTTAATACATAATGGATTAAGTAACGACGACCCCACATTAGTGGTATCAGAGCAGTGGTTCGAGAACGGGGTGAACATGGGTAGAGGAAGTGTATTAGGGAGTTACCTAAACACTTGAAAACATGTTAGGATTTGTAATATGATGTTCTTCTAACATGTTTTATATTTGTGAATGTTATTGTTAACCCTTGATATGCAGTTATGACAGACAGAGGGTATCATGAGGATGTTGGGGATGCCATGAGTGGCAATGCTAGTGTGAGGATGGTGCATGTGCCACCACCACCAATTGGGCAAGGGCCAGTAGAACAGGTACTGTTACCTGGAGAGCTGACTTTGACACAGTTTCTGAGTTATCAGCCACCCCGCTTTGATGGTACGGAATCAGGGGAATTGTCATAGGAATGGTTAGAGCATGTTGAACAGATATTTGTATCAGCACCATGTGCCAAGACTGCTTGGTTACGTTTGGCTGAGTTCCAATTGGCAAAGAAAGCTATGATGTGGTGGAAAGCTACATTGATTGAGATGAGAGCTCAAGGTCAGACTTTGGACTGGGATGTTTTCAGAACTCGTTTTCTTGCTCACTAATTCTCTGTGGCTGCAAGGCAGAGGAAAGATGATGAGTTTACAAATCTGAAACAGGGTAGTATGACTGTGTCTGAGTATGCGGTGCACTATTCGTCATTGTTACGATATGTACCACATATTGCTGCTAATACCAAGGTCAAGATTAGACAATTTGTAAAGGGCTTGAGGCCGGAATTATTTTATAGGGTGATGTCTATTAACCCTTGTTCATATGAGGAAGCGTTGATGAGAGCCGAAATGGCTGAGATTGTTGTTGGTGTTTATCAGGATGTGGGACATTCTCAGATACCTGCAGCAGAGAGCATGAGACCACGGGGGGAAACGTTTAAACCATCACGTGGAAGTGCTTCTTCCTCTCGATTTGGTGGGAAACATTTTGGACCACAGAAAGGGGATGACCGAAGAACCAAGGGACAGTCCCAAGGCAGTAGCAGTAGAAGTGGTCGAGGATTACAGTGTTTTAAATGTGGAGGGCCACATTTTAAAAGAGATTGTCCACAACTTGATACTCCAGTTTGTTATCGTTGTGGGAGGACCGGTCATATTATTAGAGACTGTCCTCAAGTGGGTGGACAACAGAGGAGACTGACCAATGTCAGAGAATACAGTGCAACAGAGACCACATGATGTACCACATTCTGGTGGAGGACAGAGGGCAGGACCACCTCAGGCTCAGGTATATGCACTGAACATGGAGCAAGCAGAGGCAGCTCCTGATGATGTGATAGCGGGTAAGTGTACTCTGTTTACTTATCCAACTTTACTTTTGATTGATACTGGTGCATCACATTCTTTTGTTGCACAAAATTTTATTGACTGGTATCATATATGCTCGTCTCCGCTGTTGATGCCTCTTTATGTTTCGACACCCATGGGAACTACTGTGATGGCTTGTCAGAGTGTGTCCGATTGTGTTTGTCAGTTTGATATGGAATATGAGATACAAGCCGATTTGATTGTGTTAGACACGACAGATTTTGATTGCATTTTTGGAATTGATGTGTTGAGTAAATATCAGTCTGTTGTGGATTGTTGTCAGAAGACAGTAAGATTTCAGTTTGGGACTGGAAATCAGTGGTTCTTTTATGGTCAGGGATCGAGGGCAAGGATTCCTTTGATATCGGCTATCCGCATGTCACGTTTGTTGGAACGTGGGCATATGGGATATTTGTTTTATGCCCTTGATGTGACTGAAAGGCAAATAGATAGGAAAGTGGAGGATATACCAGTGGTTGCAGAGTATGCTGCTGTATTTCCAGATGAGATTCCTGGATTTCCACCGAGTCGAGAAGTGGAATTTGGTATTGATTTGATACCTGATACTTCTGCAATTTCACGAGCTCCCTATCGGATGGCACCAACTGAATTGAAAGAATTGAAAACTCAATTGCAATACTTATTGGACAAGGGGTACATACGTCCTAGTGTATCGCCTTGGGGTGCTCCGGTATTATTTGTTAAGAAGAAGGATGGGACAATGCGATTGTGTATTGACTATCGCCAATTGAACAAGGTAATCATAAAGAAAAAATATCCTCTTCCTCGTATTGATGATTTATTTGATCAGTTACAGGGATCAAAAATCTATTCTAAGATTAATTTGAGATCTGGTTATCATCAAATACGTGTGAGAGAGGGTGATGTACAAAAGACAGCATTCAGAACTCGCTATGGACATTATGAGTTTCTGGTGATGCCATTTGGAGTGACAAACGCTCCGGCTGTCTTTATGAGTTTAATGAATCGAGTGTTTCAGGAATACCTTGATCGATTTGTCATTGTTTTTATCGATGATATATTGATCTATTCACAGAGTAATGTAGAACATGCCCAACATTTGCATATGGTATTGCAATTGTTGAGAACACATCAGTTGTATGCCAAACTCAGTAAGTGTGAGTTTTGGTTGAACAGTGTCGGCTTTTTGGGGCATGTAATTTCAGAAGAAGGTATATCAGTTGATCCGAAGAAAGTGGAAGCAGTGTTGAATTGGTCAGCACCTACTTCTGTGCCAGAGATTCGTGGTTTCTTGGGTTTGGCTGGATATTATAGACGCTTTGTTGAAGGATTTTCAACAATTGCCAAAGCATTGACACATTTGACACAGAATGGAGTATCATTTCAATGGTCGGAGGCATGTGAGCGTAGTTTTCAGGAATTGAAACATCGATTAACTACAGCTCCAGTTTTGATCATTCCATCGGAACATGACAGGTTTGCCTTACTAGGTTTGGGTTGTGTATTGATGCAGGATAAACATGTAGTGGCTTATGCATCACGACAATTGAAACCACATGAAATGCGATATCCAGTACATGATCTGGAATTGGCTGCCATTGTCTTTGCCTTGAAGATATGGCGACATTATTTATATGGTACGTCGTTTACCATATACACAGATCATAAAAGCTTAAAGTTTTTATTCACTCAAGCAGAGTTGAATATGAGGCAAAGAAGATGAATGGATCTGTTGAAAGATTATGATTGTGAGATTGAATATCATCCAGGAAAGGCTAATCTTACAGCAGATGACTTAAGTCAGAAAGAACATCATACGGCTGATGAGATGATTCATTTATCAGCGTTGATGACATCGTGTTGTACATTGGGCTATAAATTTGATGTGAAAACAGTACCAGTACGGGTATCAACATTGTTGGTTGAACCCGACATTTTTGAGAAAATCAGAACGTCACTAATGACTAATGATGAGGTACAACATTGGAAGGAAATGATAAGTCAAGGACAAACATCGCAGTTTGTAATTGCAAGTGATGGAATTCTGAAATACATGAATTTGTTGGGTAGTACCTGCAATATTAGGACTACGCCAAGAACTACTACAACGTGCTCATTGTAGTCGATATAGTATACATCCTGGTGGAAAGAAAATGTATAAAGATTTGCGTACCCAATTTTGGTGGAAACGCATGGAACAGGATGTATTGAACTTTGTAAAACGGTGTTTAGTTTGTCAACAAGTAAAAGCAGAAAGACAGAAACCAGGAGGTGAATTACACAGTTTGGAAATTCCTCAGTGGAAATGGGAACATATCACGATGGATTTTGTGACTCATTTGCCACGGACATCTTCTGGTTGGGATGCCATTTGGGTGATCGTTGACCGACTCACCAAAGTAGCTCATTTCGTGCCATATTGTATGACATTTACGTACCTGAGAATGGCACAGTTGTACATTCAACATGTAGTGAGACTACATGGTATACCACCATTGTGTCGGATAGGGATCCGAGATTTACTTCTCATTTTTGGGAAGGGTTACAGACAGCGTTGGGAACTGAAGTGCGGTTGAGTACAGCATATCATCCTCAAACAGATGGACAGACAGAGCGTATGATACAGACACTTGAAGATATGTTGTGTGCCTGTGTATTAGAGTTTGATAACTCTTGGCAAGAATCGTTGCCATTAGTGGAATTTTCATATAATAACAATTATCAATCTAGTATACAGATTGCACAATTTGAGGCTCTGTACGGACGACGGTGTAGATCGCCATTGTATTGGGATGATGTGGATCAGTTCTCCTTACATGGACCGGATATGATCATGAAATGGAAGACAAAGTGAAAATGATTCGATTGAAACTCAAAGCTGCTCAGGACCGACAGGCTGCTTATACCAATAAGCGACGTAGACCACTTGACTTTCAAGTTGGTGATCGTGTATTCTTGAAAGTTCAACAATTTAAAGGTGTGGTACGATTTGGTAGATGTGGAAAGTTGTCTCCACGATACATTGGTCTGTATGAGGTATTGCAACGTATTGGTACGTTGGCATATCGATTGGCACTACCCCCTGCATTGAGTAGTATTCATGATGTGTTTCATGTTTCACTGTTAAGGAAGTATGAACCAGATCCGAGTCGTGTATTGCAACTACCTGATGTACAGTTGGATACAGATATGTCGTATGTAGAACGACCGATTATGATCTTGGATTGAGCTGAACACAGGTTACGTAATAAGGTGATTCCGATGGTTAAAGTCCAGTGGGACAGAAGGGGTGTCGAAGAGGCAACGTGGGAGACGGTGCAGCATATGATGCAACAGTATCCGGATTTGTTTTCTAATATGTTAATATGTTATTTTTACATGTTTCTTATGTTTCATATATCATATGTGTTGTTATGTGAAGCATGTATTATGTTTGTATATGCAATTTCGAGGACGAAATTCAATAAGTGGGGGAGAATTGTAATGCCTCGATTTGCTTTATACACGTGTGATATGATTATATCATTATTATGACTAATTTCGATATGATATGAATTGGGTTTGGGTTGAACCGAGGATGAATTAATACATGTATAAAATGATATATTGCAATGAATGAAACATATGGCAATATATGACTTGAATTAATTCAAGTGTAGTGACATATCAAGTAACTATGAGTTGCATTTGAATTTGAGTTAAAGTTACTATGCATTTGAGATGAGTTAGATTTGTACTTGTATGCAAGTGGGAGAGGTAAAGAGAAAGTGAAAATCCGATTTCCAACATCCAAACACATACAACATCATTCTCACCTACAAATCTCTACACAAGCACCTCTCCAAACCCTTGATAATTCTTGCATTCTTTTGCTTGGGTTACACTTGATAATCAAGCTAAGAAGTAGAGTGAAGTGATTTCTTAACTTCTTGGTAAGGAATTTATGGTTTTAAACTTGAATTGTGTAGTTGGTGTTGAAGTATGTGAATTTGAATATCAAATGTTCAAGCTTAGAATCATAACATGTTTATATGCCAAGAATTGGATTCTAAGATGGTAGAAACATGTTTATATGATACTAGGGATTGCAAGAAACATGGTTACATGTAAATTTGTGAGTAGGAGAAGAAGTACCATGAAGATATGCTTGAAAATCGCCATGTTCTAAGTTTTCTCGACATCGGCGATCGATCGGTGCTTGTGTTGCGATCGATCGCCGAGGACAGATAAAATTTAAGGCGGTGAAAATATGTGGTGGTCGATCGGTGAATTTGTAGCGATCGATCGCTATGAACAGGGCATTTTGGCGATCGAATTTTTGAAAATGTTATATTTTTGTTACAATTGTTTATGAAGCCTCTTATAATATGGTTTATTGGTGATATTATTGTAGCATCATCACAGGGGATGGGGCAACGAGGCAATAGCCAGTGACGACTGATTTATCTCGTTTGTGTCGCTTTACAGGTACGTGTTGACGTACGGAGTATAGATATTGTGTGATGATGTTATGAGATTGATATCATATGAATTGTGTTGTGTTGATATCATATGATTGGTAGTATCATATGCATATACATTCATGGATATCATGTGTTTGAAATGGATGAGTTATATGTTTTAGCATTAGAGGTATACGCCTGGTTTGGGTATATGCTCGGGTATGCTACATATAGAGGTATACGTCTGGTTTGGGTATATACTCTGGCTATTATCACATATGAGTACGGTACTATGATAGGTGCTGCTAATATGAAGATGTGATGTGGTTCCACTGACATATTGAGCTAAGATAGGCATATAATATTGGTCTTGTGATAATAGGGTGATAGTTGAGACAAGTTGACATGGTGCATTGGTTGATGCATGATACAGAGCATTCACATTGGATATGATGTTTATTGTGCTTTATCATTGATATTGTGTTTTGATATTGCACTAAGATAGTGGTTTATCTATACTCACGTTGTGTGAATGTTTCTGTAGGATTTCATAGACGTGGGGATCGTGAGTCTTATTCCGCTGCGAGGTGAACCACTACATAGGAGTTGTGCTGGCTTAGGTTGTTATTTAAATAACACATGTGATGTTTATGTGAATAGGGTTTTTGTACTTGTGGTTTTGTACATCTGTAACAACCTATTAGTAAGAAACTCTTAAACAGTGTATGAATTACTTAATTCTGACTCACATATGTACTTGCGATTTAATACATAATGGATTAAGTAACGAGGACCCCACAATTATCTTGTTGGTTATGGGATTTGTTGATTATTGGTGTATTTGTGTTGATTATGAAGTACTTGAGGTGTTGAGTTGAAAGGGGTATAATATTTGTTGTGTTTTGTGGGTTGGAGGAGGTGAAGGGCACAAAAATGGCGATTTTTTGCGTTTACAGGCATCCGCCAAGTGTGTGGACGGATGGTTTCCGCGATCATTTGTGAGTTGGCGCGATCGATCGGCAAAGTCCACGATCGATCGGCAGGTACTCGGCGATCGATCGCGGAGTGATGATTTTTGGGCATTGAGGCAGGGGAGTCTCGCGATCGATCGGCGCCTTTGAGGATCGATCACGAGACACACAAAAATTGGATTTTGGTTATTTTGTTGGACTTTGGTAATGGATTATGATTTGGCTTCTAATATTGAGTTGTGCAATTGTGTAGAGCCTTCCAAGGTGGCAACACAACGAAGGGGATAAAGTCCAATTGTGATGCCCGGGGATTAATGGTGTTAATCCTAGTGTGGTAATGATCGTGAATGGATTTTAATTGTGGCAATTATGAATTAATTGCAGTTTTGGGAATCCCGGGGATTTTAAATCCGGTATTTGGAGTCGTAGGATCCAAGGGATGAGATTGTATTCTCATCGTGGTGATAACCATTGGAATTTGGTTTTTGGTTGGATTTGGGGTCCGGAGTACTTTGTACTGGGGCTGGTAATGGAAATTGAGATTGGGAGGTAATTATTGAAAACAAATGATTTTTAATGAGTCATGATGTATATGTGGAGGGATTGGTATTTTGGAGTTTTGGTCCTATATATATACCAAGTAGACTCGGTGTTCCGTCATTGGCACGTATTCCTTCCCTCTCTCCCCTCTCTCTCTACGCCTAACCCTCCCCCATTTCCCCTCTTTTCTCCCTTGGAGGAGAAATCGTTGGTAGCTTGGCTTGGGAGCCGGATTTCTCAAAGATAATCAGGTATTAATCTTCTCATCATCCTTGTCTTCGATTTGGTAGTAGTATTGTAGAGTTTGGTTAAGGTTTTGGTTGGTTTTGGATTTAGGGATTTTTGGTTAAAAATCCAAAGTTGAGTTTTTAGAGTATTTAGAGTTTTTATTGGTTTTAAGTGGTGTATTTGAGGTGTTGATGGTGTATGGGGTGTTTGTTTTCAGTTTGGGTGTGAAAAACACCATGGAAGCTCGAGTTTTTTGGAAAATCGCAGGTCGCGATCGATTCACCGAGGAGTGCCGATCGATCGTAGCGAGCAGCTGGAATTTGGTGAAGATATACAGTACTGGCGATCGATGGCAAGGTCTTGGCGATCGATCGCGAGTGGGTTGGCGATCGATCGCGGAGACTCGCGATCGAACGCGATGAGGCGCTGGTTGGCCACTGGTTAGGGGTGATCGATCGCGATAAAATCAGCGATCGATCGCCACTCGAAGGTTGGAGTTTTTTTTCGAAAATTTTAGAAAATGTTGGGATTTGGGAATCGAGATTTAATTAATCGATTTCCGGGGCAATGTCCACATTCCAATGGGAATGCTACACTTTTAAAATGGATTGGTTGGAGCCAAAAATTAATAAAACGGGATTCTCGGTTGAGTTTTTTTGGCTATCTTTTAAACTTATAAATGGAATATTTTGGGTATTATGCATGCTTAGCCGGGGGGCTTTTATATTGGTATTCGTCACGATTGATGATAGGGGTTGGAAGTTGTGAGAGTGCTTGGGTATGTGATTGCATGCCTATGTTTAATTGTTAGCACTTAACTCATCAGGCAAGGTTGGACTCGAACTACGAAATTATAAGGTACGTATGACATACGAGCATATCCCTTTATTATAATTGCAATTGTTGAGTGCATGGTACACTATGTTGCAATAAATGTATATGGAAATGATGGTACATGGTATTAGAAATAAACAGATATTGAAATGCATGGTATATGGTAATTGCTATAAATGGATATATATATATATATATTGGAAATTATATGGTGCCGCTTTTGAGCGAGCAATGATTGGATGTTGTCGCCATTGAGCGACCATCGATTATGACGTCGCTGCTGTTGAGCAAGAGTGGGGTTAAAATGCCGCTATTGTGGAGCGATCAATGAAATCGAAACATGTAATCATTGGTTAGATATATGTGATATCTACAGTTCTTTATTTAATGATTTAACAATATTTGATTATGGAACTGGCATGGCAGAAATGGTATTAGTTAATCTATGTGGTGATTAACTGGGAATTTGATGAGTTTGGTTATTTTGAGAACAGGGACAATACTGGGGATCCCGGATGACGATGATACCATTCAGGGAGTATCAATTAAATTCATGACATTTACATTCTGTAAATTATGAACCTGTAATATTATGATTATTGGATTGGTGGTATTGGTATGCTCACCCCGTGTGGGGGCTGTCTCTGTTGGGGCAGGTGATACAGGTGCAGCAGTAGCTTTGGAGTCGAGCTCGGGCTGTTGATTTGAGGTACTTCCAGGATTGAAGTACCAGAGCTGGTTGAATAAGTACGTAGATCCAGAGTTGAGATTGAGCTGTGCATGAGAGGTGCTACCAGAATTGAAGTACTAGTAACGGTATTTGGTAGAGTATCTTATACATTAGATACACGCTTATTCATTGGGTGCTCTCATGTGAGCACGTTTTTTGTAAGGACCCCATAGCCCTTAACCCTTGATTAGTGTATTGACCACTATGTGTGGCACATGCTTTCAATAAAAGTCAATCGGGAAACTCAGATTGAATGGCAACTACAAAATTTCTTTAATACTCAATGTTATAAGATCATCATCCTAACAACATATAGACTCATCAAGTTCGCCCATTACCATCCCCTTTTTGCCACTTTTTACATTGTGGACTTTTATAAAAATTTGGGCAGAGTCTCCCCATAAATAGAGCTATCCCGAAATGAAAGCACAACACATAACATAATTCCCGGCTCGGGAAAACACAATACTCAACAGTAATACAGAACACTAAGTAAATTCCCAGCCAGGGAAGACACCACACAATAAGACAACTAAAGTGGGTTTCAACACCCGCATAATTCACTAATGGCTCTCAAATCATTTAGCAATTCTACCACTAATTGCATGCAACATAGAATGAAAGAGAGAAAGGCTCATGCCTTTATATACAACCCATATACAAGTATAACCGTGCTCACTTGCGAGCATCATAAATGTGTATATAACTCTCGGGTGTATATATAAGTACTCTGTACGATACCGTGCTCCATCAAGCCCTGGTACCACGATCCTGGAAGTACATCCAATCAACAGCTCGAGCTCAACTCCAAAGCCATCGATGTACCTGTTCACCTGCCCCAACAGAGACAGCCCCCAACGGGGTGAGCATACCAATACACAAAATCCCATAATCACAATAATGAAATTCATAATTTACAACAAAAGTAAATACTAATGAATTTTAAATGATACTCCCTGGATGGCAACGTCCTCATCCGGGATTCCGTGTACTGTCCCTGTTCTCACAATCATCAAACTCATCAAATCTCAAAAATCAGTAAATTAACACATTGATTTAACTCATCGCATGCCTGATTCTCAAATATCAATAATTAATGATTCCAAATTCATTACACATACGAATATAGATATCTCAACATCTAATACTGATTTTCAACTTTGCTACCAATCACAGATAGCTCAAATGCCTAACATTTATTTTACCAATTTTCCATTATACTTGGACATCTCACATGTCTTATAATGAATACATGATTGCACGATCATTCTCAGGCATCTCGAATGCCCTACAATAGTCATATAAAACCAGTACCCCATATATCTTATAAGGTCATACTACTCTAGTATCACGCACGCTTGTAGCGGCGATGTCAAGATTGGGTCATTCCATAACTCTATCAACACATAGATATAACCATACGCACAACCATCAACGCAATCAAGATACATTATGCATTTCACAAATGCTTTCATATAAAGTAATGCTCGTACGTCGCACGTACCTTAAATTTCCGAAGTCCGAGCCAAACCTTGCTCGAGTTCCATGCCCCGAGGAACGATGTGCTAACACGATAAATAATTCACAATTATTTATGAACATGCAACCCATGCTCAAGCACACCCATAACCCTCAAAAATATTGTCAACACACGACAATTAACCATTATCGAAAATTGCTCAAGAACTCCCCACAAAGTTTCAAACCTTCACAACACAAATCGAACCCAAACTAAACACCATAATTCATCTAAAACTTGAATTAATCAATCAACAACATGAATAATCGCCCCACATGCCAAAACCCCAATTTTCGAACATAAACCCCACGCAAACAGCATTCAAATTCGAACCATTAAGCAACAATTTTTTTGAACTACAAAGTAAGAAATTTTCGACCCAAATCAAAGCACAAAACACCCCAAAAACACCAGAATAAAAGCCCCAAAATCGTACCAAAAATCGAGCCCCAAATCGGACAAATTCCAGTTTCGAACCCTAGCGCTTTCTGCAGAAATTCGAACTCAAATCGCAACCAAACTTCGAATTGTTGGTATGGGGAGGAGCGCCTGGAAGAGACGAAGCCGGTGGCGGGTCGGACGCGCTGAACGGCGGCCGGACGGCGGCGGGCGAAGCGCGTTTGTGCGCGGGGGTCAAAGGGGATCGGGAAACTCGCGGAGGCGGGGAGAGAGAAGCAAGGTGAGGAAATGGTTCCGATAATTAAAATCTCGGGTTCAACTGGTATTTATAGCAAAAATACCCCGAAATACTAATAGCCCCACAAATACATCATGATTCATTAAAAATCATCTGTTTTCGAAAATTTTCTCTCTAACTCAAAAACCCCCTACTGGTGCCCACACAAAGCACCCGAGATTCCGAGTCACACTAAAAACCCAACTCTTAGATTTTTCACCGTAATGAGAATACAATCTCAACCTCGGGATCCAACAATCCCAACTACCCAAATAAATGAGCCCAGAAGGCCCAACACCGCGATTAAACTCCAAGTCGCCACGTAAAACAACTTTAGGGGTTATTAACACTCCGGGATTAACATCCATAATCTCTGGTCATCACAATATCCCCTACTAAAAGAATTTCGTCCTCGAAATTAGCACCGGTGTATCACGTAACACCCGGGCTACACAACAACATGAAGCGATAACCTCGATTCTTGACCATATCAGAATCGTCTTAAAAAAAACGCGAGGATACTTACCTCACATAAAACTCTGAAACAGAGCGACATACCAAAACCAACATATCACTCAAGAGGTAAAACGTACCTCGATGCGGTTCATTCCAAAAGTCAGTCCCTCATGACTGCAAAACAACCAATACTTACGACCGTAGATCGGACAGTCACCTTAGTTCTAATACAACTAGTAAGAACACATCATGAATGACACCTCAACCGTGAGAACGTTGACCTCGTGTCAAACTCTGGAGTGGAATAGACTTCCAAATCCATCATAACGTCAAAGAGCGTCAGCACAGCTCAACGCTAATACTCCAAGAGCAGTTAGTCAACTGAAACTGCAAGGATTCGAATCGCTCCCGATTCTATGGTATATATCATCCAATGACATCTCTATCATGACTCACGATGTCTAACATACATCGTTACGAGGGAAACATTAGTATACCACAGTGTACACATACCAAACCTGGTTTCCACTTTCAAACCTCCTCCATCGAATGAGCAGTCGCATCATTGCAACTCAATTTGGGCAACTCATGGCCACAGATTCACACAAAAGACATCTCACAAGATGTCCACCTCCGGATATTCCAAGGATCACATCCTGATCATAAATAAATCATCGAGACTCCACAGAGTTCAAATTATGAAAGGACATGCAATAAACCCATTGCATCCTCAACGCTTGTGTCGACAGCGACACCCAATAAATCCGAATTCCTGCCATCCCTTGATAATCCTAGGATTTAACAATCCAAACTTGGGAAGGCTATCGCATAACTCGAAGGAAAACACCAACAAGGAAACACCTCAACCCACACAAGATAATCCCCCTCTCAGGGAGTCAACTAACTTCACGATTGTTTCTCATAATTTATCGTGTCATGGAGATTCCCAATCGCAAGGTGTTCAATATCTCTCATCAGAGATTAACCATCCAAAAGTAGTATACTCTATGCTTGACAAAAAGGGAATCAATAACTGGCATCCGTACACTCACCGGTATACCTGCCTAAGCACTGACATCACATGCATACTCAATGCACTTGGCTCGGGTATCTACAACATACCCCTAAACCCCAAACACAACTGTCAATTCTGAGTCATTCACATCCAGAGGAGGCTGATAATCGACGATCAACAACACGACGTGATTCCCAAAATCAACACCACACGTACCAACTTACCGAATCCTTCAAAGATTCCCCAAATAGGTATAATACTACCTCCTTCCCCACAAGGGAAGTTCTATCGAACTCGAGATCCACTAGTCTCGAACCACCGTTCGGAAAAAAAACTGGATACAATAACACCCATTGCATCCCAAGTACACGGATTCCCCAGATCGAGTCAACAATGACTTGATGACTCTCTTGTTGGTACTTCAACATTATGAGCTGTCCCAGACAAGTCTCTCAAAACAATAGACGTATAAACGTTCTCATGGGGCGTCACATGCCTCAAACATCATGCTACAAAGGGACAATCAAAAGCCTGCCAAAAGTCTTCATCGTATCATCATACGATTCACCAAACTTGGTCCCAACGTGTAGTATCATGGCTCCAACAAGCACACTATATCATCCCCCCCAACACCTGGCTAGCAAAGCGCTGTCTCCATAGGCTCATATTGTGATGTCCGGGATAATTAATAATTATTTATTTGGATTTAATTATGATATTTATATGATGTGTCGGGAATTAATTCTTTGGTATCGGATTTTGGTCCAGGTTGGAATAAATAATTCCGGGTTGAACCACTAAATTAAATTTGTGGAAATTCTTTATAATAATAATGTTATTTTTATTTGAGTCAAAATTTAACTTGAAATATTAATCAAGGGTTGAGATGATATAATTGTAGGGTGGGGATTTATCCTAGGGTTATACTTTAAACCCACACTTTTCCCCTCCTACCCTTATCAACCCGCCGCCCCCCCTCATTCCTCTTCCCATTCTTCACGCCATCCTCATTCCCTCACAGCAGACCGGATCTCAGCTCATTTTTGTTCAGGTTCTTGTGGGCTTTAATGCTTAACGATTTCTTCGTTAATTGCCCTTCTTGATTTTCGATTTTATGCTTGCTTTTTGGTGCGATTTTGGCACTGATTTGGGGTTCGATTTTGGCGCTGATTTGGGGCGATTATTCAGACATTTTTGGGACGATTTTCTGTTGAGATTTGGTCGAACTATCCTGTTATGAAGTTCAAAAAAATTCTTGTTTTGGTTCGATTATCTGCTACGATTTTCTTGGGTTTTGGTTGTCGATTTTCATAGCTGTTGTCCAGGAAGTTTTCTTCAAATTTAGTAGTTTGTGGCTTTGTTGAGTTGTATTGTAGCTTTGTTAGTAACTAGTTGGTTCAATGTTAGGCAATTGTTTTGATAGAAAATTTCATGCTATTGTTCGAAAATCTTGAGGTGTTTTGTTCGAAATCTTGTTGCTGCTAGGCTTGAATTCTGATGCTTATATTTCGAAAATCTGCTGCCATGTTTGGGGGATTTAATTGTTGGTCGAATTGGTATCTTTTGGTACAAAAATCTTGATGTTTTAGTGTTCAAAAAATATGTTGTTCTAAGTTTCGAATGCTACTGCTTTTGGTTCAGAATTTGGCTGCTGAAATGGACCAATTTTAATGCTGAACTGAATTGTTTTAGCTGCTGAAATGAATTGGTTTTTAGGCTTCGGTTCTTGACCAAAAATTAGGACTTTATTGGGACTTAAAATCATGCTTAAAGGGTGTTTGATAATATACTTGAGTGGTGTTCAAATGTTGGCCAAAAGCTCTACTAAAGGTGAAGTAAGAAAGTCCAACTTTATGGCTTTTATCATGGAAGTATCTTGGTGAGTGTTGGGCTAAGGTTTGAGATGCTAATAACTTGGAGCATATGGGATTGTGTGAATAGGTGAGTTAGATAATTATTAATGTGTGTTATAGACATGTATTAAAGTGTATATTAATGACTATACTTACATGTGTGCAATAGCATGAATTGGAGACTTTATTGAGTGTTTGAATGACAATTCTATGAACTAACTGTATAGTTGACTTGAGCAATATAGATTGTTTGATTTCGTGAATTTACTTACTATATAGTTGAGTTGGAGACGACTCAAATAGTGGATTATGGGCTTATTTGTGTACACTATGAAGCATGAAAATGAAGAGTGCTTAATGATGTTAATTGTTTTGAATATGAGCTAATATTGAATTGATGTTCGATATAGACACTATACAAGACTTCGGACGTTGACGATAGCTTGTTCATGTTGTCGACTATAAGGTACGTAGTGACGTACGAGCAGGTATAATATGAATTATTTCGTATTCCAGTATTCATGTATTGTTGAATTGTGATAACTGAATATAAGAAAATGAATATGCGAATTGAGTTGATATATGTGGTATGATGGACACGTAAATGTACGTGGTCCGGATATGGAGTTGGGTATGAATGCCTTTAGCACGATCGATATGAGAAATGGTTGAGAATGAGATTAACGTGCAGGCAGAGCTGCCTTCGATGGAGACTCGTTATGATTGATCATAAATGACGAATTGTGATTATATTGAATTATTGCATTGATGAGTTTCATGTTGTGATTAACGATACTGAACTTGATGTTTATGAAAGCATGTGAGACTAAAACAGGAACAGCTAGTGGAAGCTATACGGATTCCGAACTGTACAGGGAGTATATCTTTATGGATTTTAAATACTCTTAAATTGTTATATTATGAATTAATTATAATTGTTATGCATTGTCATGAATATGAGTATCGTGACAAGGTATGCTCACCCGTGTGGGGGCTGTTTATGTTGAAACAGGTACAACAGGTACGATGCTACTTTGGAGTGCTAGGCTCGAACCTTGTTGGATGATTCTTCCAGAAGCATAGTATGAGATTGAGCCGATATACGAGGTTGAGCGGTTGGTATTTATACTAATTATGCATCCGGATGAGTATCCGTTATTCGTTGCTCTTCTGTGAGCACTTGTATCTGTATATGGACTGTATAAGGGTGTTGAAACCCACTTTTGTTGTCTTTTTAGTTTTGTGCTTTCCCTGGCTGGGAATTTACTTATGGTTTTGATTACCTTTTTGCATTGTGTTTTTCCCTGGTCGGGAGTTATTTTTAGTGATGTGTTTTATTTTCGGATAGCCCGATTTATGGGGAGACTCTGCCCAAATTTTTATAAAAACCCACAATGTAAAAGTGGTGCAATGGGTGATGATAATCGGTGAAATATTTGAGTCTCATTCTTGTAGAAGTAATCGTATCATGTTATTATTTATGTCATGGGGGATATGTGAAACCTGAAATGATTCTTTTTAAAGAATGGAAAAAGAAAATGAAAAATTTATACATATACGACGTCATAAATGAACTAATGACGAGTTTAAGTGTTGGGGTCTTACATTAGTGGTATCAGAGAAGTGGTTAGCTCTTTGGGGCTGTTAAGGGCCTAGGAAGTTATTGATAGCACATATTTATGCATGATGGCATTAATGTTGTATGACACAACTAGTTGTTTATGTGCTTTTATGATATGAAAAGTGGTGTTGCTAATCATTGCGGTTGCAGGAATCGTGTAGAATGCGATAAGATGGCATTAACGGTAATGTCTGGCACTCCATATGTTATGTGCTAAGGAATCTGATTTTGTAGGAAAATCAGGAAATGGAAATGTGAGACGTACGGGCTTCGGACGGTAAAACGTGTTACACTTTTGATTATGTATATCGTGGATAGTGAACCCTTACATGTGATGGTATATGTGAAATGATAGTGATATATATTGTGATAATGGAATCAACTTGTAAGGACCCCATATACTTAACCCTTGATTAGTGTATTAATCATTATGTGTGGCACATGCTTTCAATAAAATCATTCGGGAAACTCAGATGATACTTTACCATTGAATGGCAATTACAAAATTTTCTTTAACATACAATGTTATAAGTTCATCATCCTAACAACAATGGACTCATAGAGTTCGCCCATTGCCATCCCCATTACACCACTTTTTACATTGTGGACTTTTATAAAAATTTGGGCAGAGTCTCCCCATAAATAGAGCTATCCTGAAATAAAAGCACAACACATAACAAAATTCCCGACCAGGGAAACATAATACTCATCAGAATACAGCAATATCAAGTAAATTCCCAGCTAGGGAAGACACCACACATATGACAACAAAAGTGGGTTTCAGCACCCACGATACACCAATGACTCTCATATCATTTAGCAATTCTACCTCTAATTGCATGCAACATAGAATGAAAGAGAGAAAGGCTCATGCCTTGATATACAACCCATATACAAGTATAATCGTGCTCACATGCGAGCGTCATGAATATGTATATAACCATCATGGGTATATAGGTACTCTATACGATACCGTGCTCCATCAAGCCCTGGTACCACGATCCTGGGAGTACATCCAATCAACAGCTCGAGCTCATTTCCAAAGCCATCGATGTACCTGTTTACCTGCCCCAACAGAGACAGCCCCCAACGGGGTGAGCATACCAATTCCACAATTTCATAATCATAATGACATAATACATAATTTACGAAAATGTAAATATTGTGGAACATATGTGATACTTCCTGGATGGTATCATCCTCATCATAGCGTACCCCTGTAATAACCCTGTTCTCAAAACAGATAAATCATCAAATCCTGAATATGCAGTTAATCATCATATTGGTTAACCCTAGCCAGTTTCAATTTAACAACATTTCATAACATCTTTCTTTATCTAGCAATTATCATAATTCTAGATATCATTTGAGATTTCCTTAACTTCCGATACTAGTTAATCACTTCTCTGATTAACTACGTCTCTGTTCCTATTCATTACCAATAGGGAATAAGATACAGATATCCTAGATATCTAATCAAATACCACATTTTCATTTCTTACTTCAAAGTAGCGTCATACTATCGGTGTTCGCTCCGTAGCAACCACACCCCATCATTTGCTCGCTTCATAGCGGCACCAAGCATTTCACCATGTGAATCAACATAACGTAACCAAGTCCCGGTACCATCATAGTAAAACATTTCATGTATTTTAAATCATGCATCATACTTGTAAAACATCATTTAAACTATGCTCGTACGCTAAACGTACCTTAAATCCTCGAAGTCCGAGCCACACCTTGCTCGAGTTCCATGCCCCGAGGAACGATGTGCTAACACGATAAATAATTCACAATTATTTACGAACATGTAACCCATGCTCAAGCACATCCATAACCCTCAAAATATTGTCAACACACGACAATAAATCATTTAAAAGACCCGGGGCAGGGTACATGCAGGGAGGGAAAACGAATGCGACATATCGAAAAATTGCCCAAGAACACCTTCAATAATTCGAACCCTAGCATCACGATTCGAACCCAACCAAGCATCATAAATCATCTAAAACATGTAATAAACGATCCCGAACATGAAACATCAACCCATAGCCAAAACCCCCAAAATTCGAAATCAAACCCTACAAAATTCGAAATAATTTTCGAACCAATCCAACACCAAAATAGCAGGGAATAACTTCACAAGCATGGAAAAGGGGTAAGGAAGGTTACCCAATCGAAAATCGGAAGGAAAATCGACTGAAATCGAAGAGCCCTAGCTTTTGGGGATCGGCGCATTCTGCCAAAATCCTAACGAGAAACGCGACCAAACTTCGAATTGCCGGAGGGGATAGCTGCGCCTCGACGAGACGAAGCCGGCGGCGGGTCGCACGCGCCGAACGGCGGCGGGACGGCGGCGGGCGCACCGCTTTTGTGCGCCGGGCAGGGGGAAGTCGGGAATGGGCAGAAGCGGGAGAGAGAGTGACGGCTGGGGCTGAAATGAAAATTTTAATAAAATCTCGGGTTCAACTGGTATTTATAGCAAAAATACCCCGAAATACTAATAGCCCCACAAATACATCATGATTCATTAAAAATCATCTGTTTTCAAAAACTCTCTCTCTAACTCCAAAACCCCCTACCGGTGCTCACACAAGCACCCGAGATTCCGAGATACATCGAAAACCCAACTCTTAGGTTTTACACCGTAATGATAATACAATCTCAACCTCTGGATCCAACGATCCCAACTACCCAAATAAACGAGCCCAGAAGGCCCAACATCGCGATTAAACTCCAAATCGCTACGTAAAACAACTTTAGGGGTTATTAATACTCCGGGACTAACACCTATAATCCCTGGTCATCACAATATCCCCCACTAAAAGAATTTCGTCCTCGAAATTTGCACCGGTGTATCACGTAACACCCAGGCTACACAACAACATGAAGCCATAACCTCGATTCCTGACCATATCAGAATCGCCTTAATAAACGCGAGGATACTTACCTCTCATCAAACTCTGAAACAGAGCGACTTACCAAAACCAATATATCACCCAACAGGCAAAACGTACCTCGATGCGGGTCATCCCAAGAGTCAGTCCCTCATGACTGCAAAACAACCGATACTTACGACTGTAGATCGGACAGTCCTCCTTAGTTCTAATACAACTAGTAAGAACGTATCATAAATGACACCTCAACCGTGAGAACGTTGACCTCGTGTCAAACTCTGGAGTAGAATAGACTTCCAAATCCATCATAACGTCAAAGAGCGTCAGCACAGCTCAACGCTAATAATCCAAAAGCAGTTAGTCAACTGAAACTGCAAGGATTCGAATCGCTCCCGATTCGTAGACATCATTTAATGACATCTCTATCATGACTCACGATGTCTAACATACATCGTTACGAGGGAAACACTAGTATACCACAGTGTATACATACCAAACCTGGTTTCCACTCTCAAACCTCCTCCATCGAAGGAGCAGTCGCATCATTGCAACTCAGTTTGGGCAACTTACGGCCACAGATTCACACAAAAGACATCTCATAAGATGTCCACCTCCGGATATCCCAAGAACCACATCCTGGTCATAAATAAACAATCGAGACTCCTCAGAGTTTCAAATTTGAAAGGACATGCAATAAACCCATTGCATCCCAAATACATGGATTCCCAGATCGAATCAACGACGACTTGATGACTCTCTTGTTGGTACTTCAACATCATGAGCTGTCCCAGACAAGTCTCACCAAGATTTAAACATGAACGTATATACGTTTCAGTGAGGCATACACAACCTCAACTTCAAATGACGTGGAGACTACTAGAGTCCACCACAATCCACCTCGTATCACCTTACGATTTGCAAAACTTGGTTCCAACGAGCAGTATAACGGCTCTAGCAAGCCCATCATGGTGATGCACACACGCGGCAGACAAACTAGTCGCTGCCTGTAAGGACCCCATATACTTAACCCTTGATTAGTGTATTAATCATTATGTGTGGCACATGCTTTCCATAAAATCATTCGGGAACTCAGACGATACTTTACCATTGAATGGCAATTACAAAGTTTTCTTTAACATACAATGTTATAAGTTCATCATCCTAACAACAAGAGACTCATGGAGTTCGCCCATTACATCACTTTTTTTCATTGTGGACTTTTATAAAAATTTGGGCAGAGTCTCCCCATAAATAGAGCTATCCCGAAATAAAAGTACAACACATAACATAATTCCCGGCCAGGGAAAACATAATACTCATCAGAATGCAGCAATATCAAGTAGATTCCCAGCCAGGGAAGACACCACACATATGGCAACAAAAGTGGGTTTCCACACCCACCATACACCAATGACTCTCATGTTCTTTAGCAATTCTACCTCTAATTGCATGCAACATGGAATGAAAGAGAGAAAGGCTCATGCCTTTATATACAACCCATAAACAAGTATAATCGTGCTCACATGCGAGCATCATAAATATGTGTATAACCATCATGGGTATATATATATGTAGGTACTCTATAAGATACCGTGCTCCATCAAGCCCTGGTACCACGATCCTGAGAGTACATCCAATCAACAGCTCGAGCTCATCTCCAAAGCCATCGATGTACCTGTTCACCTGCCCCCAACAGAGACAGCCCCCAACGGGGTGAGCATACCAATTCCACAATTTCATAATCATAATGACATAATACATAATTTACGAAAATGTAAATATTGTGGAACATATGTGACACTTCCTGGATGGTATCATCCTCATCCTAGCGTACTCCTGTAATAACCCTGTTCTCAAAACAGATAAATCATCAAATCCTGAATATGCAGTTAATCATCATATTGGTTAACCCTAACCAGTTTCGAATTAACAACATTTCATAACATCTTTCTTTATCTAGCAATTATCGTAATTCTAGATATCATAATGAGATTCCCTTAACTTCCGATACTAGTTAATCACTTCTCTGATTAACTACGTCTCTGTTCCTATTCATTACCAATAGGGAATAAAATACAGATATCCTAGATATCTAATCAATACCACATTTTCATTTCTTACTTCAAAGTAGCGTCATACTACTGGTGTTCGCTCCGTAGCGACCACACCCATCATTTACTCGCTTCATAGCGGCACCAAGCATTTCACCATGTGATTCAACATAACGTAACCAAGTCACGGTGCCATCATAGTAAAGCATTTCATGTATTTTAAATCATGCATCATACTTGTAAAACATCATTTAAGCTATGCTCGTACGCTAAACGTACCTTAAATCCTCGAAGTCCGAGCCAAACCTTGCTCGAGTTCCATGTCCCGAGGAATGATGTGCTAACACGATAAATAATTCACAATTATTTACGAAATGCAACCCATGCTCAAGCACACCCATAACCCTCAAAATATTGTCAACACACTACAATTAACCTTTAAAAAGACCCGGGGCAGGGTACATGCAGGGAGGGAACAAATGAGACTATCGAAAATTGTTCAAGAACACCCTACAAATTTTCGAACCCTTATCTCACAAATCGAACCCAATTAAACACCATAAATCATCTAAAAAAGTGAATTAAACCATCAATAGCAAGAATCATCATCCTTGCCAAAAACCCCCAAATTTTCGAACTCAAGCCCTTAAATTCGAACCCAATAAGCATCAATAATACATCTAAAACATGTAATAATCAATTACTAACAAGAATCATCACTCCTTGTCAAAAGCCCCAATTTTTCGAACCCTAACTCATGAAAATCGAGCTGAAATTTGAACTAAATGCAACAATTATTTCGAACCACAAAAGTCTGAAATCATCGACTCAAAATCAGCTTAAAAACGCCCCAAAAACATTAGAATAATCGTGCCAAAATCATACCAAAATCGAGCCCCAAAAATCGGATGAATTCCAGTTTTCGAACCCTACGCTTTTCTGGCAAATCCGAACGCGATTCTCGACGAAACTTCGAATTGTTGGTATGTATAGGAGCGCCTGGAAGAGACGATTCCAACGGCGGGTGGCACGCGCCGAACGGCGGCCGGACGGCGGCGGGCGAACGACTTTTACGCGCGGGGGTCAAAGGGGATCGAGAAATGCGCGGGCGGGAAGAGAGAGAGGAGGTGGGGAAAAATGGTTCCGATAATTAAAATCTCGGGTTCAACTGGTATTTATAGCAAAAATACCCCGAAATACTAATATCCCCACAAATACATCATGATTCATTAAAAATCATTTGTTTTCAAAAACTCTCTCTCTAACTCAAAAACCCCCTACCAGTGCCCACACCAAGCACCCGAGATTCCGAGTCATACTAAAAACCCAACTCACAGGTTTTCACCGAAATGAGATTACGATCTCAACCTCGGGATCCAACGATCCCAACTACTCAAATAAACGAGCCCAGAAGGCCCAACATCGCGATTAAACTTCAAATCGCCACGTAAAACAACTTTAGGGATTTTTAACACTACGGGATTAACATCTATGATCCCTGGTCATCACAATATCCCCCACTAAAAGAATTTCATCCTCGAAATTAGCACCGGTGTATCACATAACACCCAGGCTACAACAACATGAAGCCATAACTTCGATTCTTGGCCATATCAGAATCGTATTAATAAACGCGAGGATGAGTACCTCTCATCAAACTCTGAAACAGAGCGACATACCAGAACCAACATATCACCCAAGAGGCAAAACGTACCTCAATGCGGGTCATCCTAAAAGTCAGCCTTTCATGACTGCAAAACAACCAATACTTACGGCTGTAGGTCGGACAGTCATCCTTAGTTCTAATACAACTAGTATGAACGCATCCTAAATGACACCTCAACCGTGAGGACGTTGACCTCGTGTCAAACTCTGGAGTGGAATAGACTTCCAAATCCATCATAACGTCAAAGAGCGTCAGCACAACTCAACGCTAATAATCCAAAAGCAGTTAGTCAACTGAAACTGCAAGGATTCGAATCGCTCCCGATTTCCATCGTAGATATCATCCATTGACATCTCTTATCATGACTCACGATGTCTAACATACATCGTTACAAGGGAAACATCAGTACACCACGGTGTACACATACCAAACCTGGTTTCCACTTCCAAACCTCCTCTATCGAAGGAGCAGTCGCATCATTGCAACTCAAGTTGGGCAACTCACGGCCATAGATTCACACGAAAGATATCTCATAAGATGTCCACCTCCAGATATCCCAAGAACCACATCCTGGTCATAAAGAAACAATCGAGACTCCTCAGAGTTTCAAATTGAAAGGACATGCAATAAACCCATTGCATCCCAAATACATGGATTCCCAGATCGAATCAACGATGACTTGATGACTCTCTTGTTGGTACTTCAACATCATGAGCTGTCCCAGACAAGTCTCACCAAGATTTAAACATAAACGTTTACACGTTTCAGTGAGGCATGCACAACCTCAACCTCGATGACATGGTGACTACTAGAGTCCACCACAATCCACATCGTATCGCCTTACGATTTGCCACACTTGGTTCCTACGAGCAGTATAACGGCTCTAACAAGCCCCTCTTGGTGCTGCACACACACGGCAGACAAACTAGTCGCTGCCTCTCTAGGTTCACCTCAAACCTACCAATAAGATGGACGTTCCCGCACGGCATACCATACTGTGGGAAGAAAATCAATAGAGTAGTGGGTCTTTACCCAACATTCCTCTAATGCCTATTCACCCTGGACACTCCAATGTCCCTGTTTCATAGCCATGCATATAGTCATTAATTCTTGACATGAATGATTAAAAACATCATCTTATAATTATCACCATCTTATAACATCTTCATCATATGAGCATCATCATTTCATAAATATCATCATCTTATAACATCATCATCACATAAGCATCGTCATCTTATAGCATCATCATCTTATACATCATCATCATATAAGCATCATCATCTTATAGCATCATCATCTTATACATCATCATCATATAAGCATCATCATCTTATACATCATCATCATATAAGCATCATCATCTTATAGCATCATCATCTTATACATCATCATCTTATAGCGTCATCATCTTATACATCATCATCATATAAGCATCATCATCTTATACATCATCATCATATAAGCATCATCATCTTATACATCATCATCATATAAGCATCATCATCTTATACATCATCATCATATAAGCATCATCATCTTATAACTATAACAGTAAATGTACGAAATCATAGTTGAGTAAGCTTGCTGGTTATCATTAACTTCTTTTCATTTTCCCTGGTTCATATTCATGCACATGGGTATCTTACCCTGTGGCATCTTATCACATAATAACATCGTATGGCCTCTTACCATATGGGCATCTTACCCCGTGGCGTCTTACCACACATAATAACATTGTATGGCCTCTTACCATATGGGCATCTTACCCCGTGGCGTCTTACCACATAATAACATCGTATGGCCTCTTACCATATGGGCATCTTACCCCGTGGTGTCTTACCACATAATAACATCGTATGGCCTCTTACCATATGGGCATCTTACCCCGTGGCGTCTTACCACATAATAACATCGTATGGCCTCTTACCATATGGGCATCTTACCCCGTGGCGTCTTACCACATAATAACATCGTATGGCCTCTTACCATATGGGCATCTTACCCCGTGGCGTCTTACCACATAATAACATCGTATGGCCTCTTACCATATGGGCATCTTACCCCGTCATATGGCATCTTACCATAACACAATCATCGTGTGGCATCTTACCACATGGGCATCTTACCCAATCATATCGCGTCTTACCATATCATAACATTGTGTGGCAACTTACCACATGGGTATCTCACCCAATCATATGGCGTCTTACCATATCATAAACATTGTGTGGCATCTTACCACATGGGCATCTCACCCAATCATATGGCGTCTTACTATATCATAAACATTGTGTGGCATCTTACCACATGGGCACCTTACCCAATCTCATACGTCATCATAAACATCGTCATAATCATCATCATCGTAAACATCATCATAAACATCATATCATCTTTACTCATCATAAACATCGTCATCATAACTTACTTATCATAATCATCATCATAAACATCATATCATCTTTACTTATCATAAACATCTTCATCTTAACTTACTTATCATAATCATCATCATAAACATCATATCATCTTTACTTATCATAAACATCATCATCTTAACTTACTTATCATAATCATCATCATAAACATCATATCATCTTTACTTATCATAAACATCATCATCTTAACTTACTTATCATAATCATCATTATCGTAAACATCATCGTAAACATCATCATCATAAACATCATCATAAGCATCATCATCGTAACATCATCATAAACACTTATGCAATCAATGCAAAGTCATAGTTTAAGAATATGTTACCGTTTGATGCCCGTACGTTTCTTACGCACCTTCCTTGCTTGAACATTACATGAACAAACGCATTAGTATATTCAATAATAATTGAGACCATACCGAAGTATTCCACTGTCGGTTGTCTACCCAGTCTGTCATCAGACAATACATCATATCTTTCTTTTCCCTGATTTCTTCAAAATCAGGTTCCTTAGCACGTAGCATATAGAGTGTTAGACATCGCTATTAATGCCATCCTATCGTGTTCCACACGATTCCTGCAACCACAATGGTTAGCAATACCACTTTTCATATCATATAAGCACATAAACAATTAGTCATGTCGTATAACATTAATGCCATCATGCATAAATATGTGCTATAAATAACTTCTTAGGCCCTCAACAGCCCCAATGAGCAACCACTGCTCTGATACCACTAATGTAAGGACCCCATATACTTAACCCTTGATTAGTGTATTAATCATTATGTGTGGCACATGCTTTCCATAAAATCATTCGGGAACTCAGACGATACTTTACCATTGAATGGCAATTACAAAGTTTTCTTTAACATACAATGTTATAAGTTCATCATCCTAACAACAAGAGACTCATGGAGTTCGCCCATTACATCACTTTTTTTCATTGTGGACTTTTATCAAAATTTGGGCAGAGTCTCCCCATAAATAGAGCTATCCCGAAATAAAAGTACAACACATAACATAATTCCCGCCAGGGAAAACATAATACTCATCAGAATGCAGCAATATCAAGTAGATTCCCAGCCAGGGAAGACACCACACATATGGCAACAAAAGTGGGTTTCCACACCCACCATACACCAATGACTCTCATGTTCTTTAGCAATTCTACCTCTAATTGCATGCAACATGGAATGAAAGAGAGAAAGGCTCATGCCTTTATATACAACCCATAAACAAGTATAATCGTGCTCACATGCGAGCATCATAAATATGTGTATAACCATCATGGGTATATATATATGTAGGTACTCTATAAGATACCATCAAGCCCTGGTACCACGATCCTGAGAGTACATCCAATCAACAGCTCGAGCTCATCTCCAAAGCCATCGATGTACCTGTTCACCTGCCCCCAACAGAGACAGCCCCCAACGGGGTGAGCATACCAATTCCACAATTTCATAATCATAATGACATAATACATAATTTACGAAAATGTAAATATTGTGGAACATATGTGACACTTCCTGGATGGTATCATCCTCATCCTAGCGTACTCCTGTAATAACCCTGTTCTCATAACAGATAAATCATCAAATCCTGAATATGCAGTTAATCATCATATTGGTTAACCCTAACCAGTTTCGAATTAACAACATTTCATAACATCTTTCTTTATCTAGCAATTATCGTAATTCTAGATATCATAATGAGATTCCCTTAACTTCCGATACTAGTTAATCACTTCTCTGATTAACTACGTCTCTGTTCCTATTCATTACCAATAGGGAATAAAATACAGATATCCTAGATATCTAATCAATACCACATTTTCATTTCTTACTTCAAAGTAGCGTCATACTACTGGTGTTCGCTCCGTAGCGACCACACCCATCATTTGCTCGCTTCATAGCGGCACCAAGCATTTCACCATGTGATTCAACATAACGTAACCAAGTCACGGTGCCATCATAGTAAAGCATTTCATGTATTTTAAATCATGCATCATACTTGTAAAACATCATTTAAGCTATGCTCGTACGCTAAACGTACCTTAAATCCTCGAAGTCCGAGCCAAACCTTGCTCGAGTTCCATGTCCCGAGGAATGATGTGCTAACACGATAAATAATTCACAATTATTTACGAACATGCAACCCATGCTCAAGAACACCCATAACCCTCAAAATATTGTCAACACACGACAATTAACCTTTAAAAAGACCCGGGGCAGGGTACATGCAGGGAGGGAACAAATGAGACTATCGAAAATTGTTCAAGAACACCCTACAAATTTTCGAACCCTTATCTCACAAATCGAACCCAATTAAACACCATAAATCATCTAAAAAAGTGAATTAAACCATCAATAGCAAGAATCATCATCCTTGCCAAAAACCCCCAAATTTTCGAACTCAAGCCCTTAAATTCGAACCCAATAAGCATCAATAATACATCTAAAACATGTAATAATCAATTACTAACAAGAATCATCACTCCTTGTCAAAAGTCCCAATTTTTCGAACCCTAACTCATGAAAATCGAGCTGAAATTCGAACTAAATGCAACAATTATTTCGAACCACAAAAGTCTGAAATCATCGACTCAAAATCAGCTTAAAAACGCCCCAAAAACATTAGAATAACCGTGCCAAAATCATACCAAAATCGAGCCCCAAAAATCGGATGAATTCCAGTTTTCGAACCCTACGCTTTTCTGGCAAATCCGAACGCGATTCTCGACGAAACTTCGAATTGTTGGTATGTATAGGAGCGCCTGGAAGAGACGATTCCAACGGCGGGTGGCACGCGCCGAACGGCGGCCGGACGGCGGCGGGAGAACGACTTTTACGCGCGGGGGTCAAAGGGGATCGAGAAATGCGCGGGCGGGAAGAGAGAGAGGAGGTGGGGAAAAATGGTTCCGATAATTAAAATCTCGGGTTCAACTGGTATTTATAGCAAAAATACCCCGAAATACTAATATCCCCACAAATACATCATGATTCATTAAAAATCATCTGTTTTCAAAAACTCTCTCTCTAACTCAAAAACCCCCTACCGGTGCCCACACCAAGCACCCGAGATTCCGAGTCATACTAAAAACCCAACTCACAGGTTTTCACCGAAATGAGATTACGATCTCAACCTCGGGATCCAACGATCCCAACTACTCAAATAAACGAGCCCAGAAGGCCCAACATCGCGATTAAACTTCAAATCGCCACGTAAAACAACTTTAGGGATTTTTAACACTACGGGATTAACATCTATGATCCCTGGTCATCACACTGCCTCACTAGGTTCACCTCAAACCTACCAATCAGATGGACGTTTCCGCACGGCATACCATACCATGGGAAGAAAAATCAATAGAGTAGTGGGTCTTTACCCAACCTTCCTGTAATGCCGATACACCCTGGACACTCCAATGTCCCTATGTACTTAACATAACCTGATCCTACTCCCTTAGGACCCATTCTACACCCTCATGGGTGGTGTGACCATGTCTACCACATGTCATATCAATAGAAAGCGAGTAATTCCTCCACGATTACTCCTGTCGTCCAATTGCATGGCCAAAGGCCATTCTAACGAGCATACCTCAAGGGTATCACCACTCGTAATATGATTACCTCAAACAATTTATGCGGTACAATCACATGTACAGCGCGTCCATCCATTCATCGAGCAACCCGCTTGGTATAAGGGTCACGTCAATCGGTGACGCACACACCACCTTGTGCCCGACACTGGCACCCAAGGCATACAACTGAAAACGTATACTCAACGCATTGTTCATCGTAACGATGATGCATACCTAATAAGACATCTGAATGACCTAGTCAACTCGTGACGGTCCATGTACATCGTTACTTAGCATCATAAGGCAATGACATATAATTAAATGCATGAAAATAATTGGTAACGTATACTTCCTGGTTAATCGCATTAACCCTCTTTGGTTGTCCCTGTTTCATAGCCATGCATACAGTCATTAATTCTTGACATGAATGATTAAAATCATCATCTTATAATTATCACCATCTTATAACATCTTCATCATATGAGCATCATCATTTCATAAATATCATCATCTTATAACGTCATCATCACATAAGCATCGTCATCTTATAGCATCACCATCTTATACATCATCATCATATAAGCATCATCATATTATAGCATCATCATCTTACACATCATCATCATATAAGCATCATCATATTATAGCATCATCATCTTACACATCATCATCATATAAGCATCATCATCTTATAGCATCATCATCTTATACATCATCATCATATAAGCATCATCATCATCTTATACATCATCATCATATAAGCATCATCATATTATAGCATCATCATCTTATACATCATCATCATATAAGCATCATCATCTTATAGCATCATCATCTTATACATCATCATCATGTAAGCATCATCATCTTATAGCATCATCATCTTATACATCATCATCATATAAGCATCATCATATTATAGCATCATCATCTTATACATCATCATCATATAAGCATCATCATCTTATAGCATCATCATCTTATACATCATCATCATATAAGCATCATCATCTTATAGCATCCTCTTACACATCATCATCATATAAGCATCATCATCTTATACATCATCATCATATAAGCATCATCATCTTATAATATCGTAGCAAGATACAACAGTAAATGTATGTGATCTTAGTTGGGTGAACTTGCTAGTTATTCATTAACTTCCTTTCGTTGTCCTTGATTCATATTCATGCATATGGGCATCTTACCCTGTGGCGTCTTACCACATTATAACATTGTATGACCTCTTACCATATGGGCATCTTACCCCGTGGCATATTACCACATAATAACATCGTATGACCTCTTACCATATGGGCATCTTATCCCGTGGTGTCTTACCACATAATAACATTGTATGGCCTCTTACCATATGGGCATCTTACCCCGTGGCATCTTACCACATAATAACATCGTATGGCCTCTTACCATATGGGCATCTTACCACATAATAACATCGTATGGCCTCTTACCATATGTGCATCTTACCCCGTGGCATCTTACCACATAATAACATCGTATGGCCTCTTACCATATGGGCATCTTACCCCGTGGCATCTTACCACATAATAACATCGTATGGCCTCTTACCATATGGGCATCTTACCTCGTGGCGTCTTACCACATAATAATATTGTATCATTATATAAACATCATATAAACATCATCATTATAAACTTATTCCTCATAATCATCATCATAATCATCATCATAAACATCATATCATCTTTACTCATCATAAACATCATAAACTTACTTATCATAATCATCATCATAAACATCATATCATCTTTACTCATCATAAACATCATCATAAACTTACTTATCATAATCATCATCATAAACATCATATCATCTTTACTCATCATAAACATCATCATAAACTTACTTATCATAATCATCATCATAAACATCATATCATCTTTACTCATCATAAACATCATCATAAACTTACTTATCATAATCATCATCATAAATACTTATGCAATCAATGCAAAGTCATAGTTTAAGAACATGTTACCGTTTGATGCCCGTACGTTTCTTACGTACCTTCCTTGCTTGAACATTACATGAACAAACGCATTAGTATATTCAATAATAATTGAGACCATACCGAAGTATTCCACTGTCGGTTGTCTACCCAGTCTGTCCTCAGACAATACATCATATCTTTCTTTTCCCTGATTTTCTTCCAAAATCAGATTCCTTGGCACGTAGCATATAGAGTGTTAGACATCGCTATTAATGTCATCCTATCGTGTTCCACACGATTCCTGCAACCACAATGGTTAGCAATACCACTTTTCATATCATAAAAGCACATAAACAATTAGTCATGTCGTATAACATTAATGCCATCATGCATAAATATGTGCTATCAATAACTTCCTAGGCCCTCAACAGCCCCAATGAGCAACCACTGCTCTGATACCACTAATGTAAGGACCCCATATACTTAACCCTTGATTAGTGTATTAATCATTATGTGTGGCACATGCTTTCAATAAAATCATTCGGGAAACTCAGATGATACTTTACCATTGAATGGCAATTACAAAATTTTCTTTAACATACAATGTTATAAGTTCATCATCCTAACAACAATGGACTCATAGAGTTCGCCCATTGCCATCCCCATTACACCACTTTTTACATTGTGGACTTTTATAAAAATTTGGGCAGAGTCTCCCCATAAATAGAGCTATCCCGAAATAAAAGCACAACACATAACAAAATTCCCGGTCAGGGAAACATAATACTCATCAGAATACAGCAATATCAAGTAAATTCCCAGCCAGGGAAGACACCACACATATGACAACAAAAGTGGGTTTCAACACCCACAATACACCAATGACTCTCATATCATTTAGCAATTCTACCTCTAATTGCATGCAACATAGAATGAAAGAGAGAAAGGCTCATGCCTTGATATACAACCCATATACAAGTATAATCGTGCTCACATGCGAGCGTCATGAATATGTATATAACCATCATGGGTATATAGGTACTCTATACGATACCGTGCTCCATCAAGCCCTGGTACCACGATCCTGGGAGTACATCCAATCAACAGCTCGAGCTCATTTCCAAAGCCATCGATGTACCTGTTTACCTGCCCCAACAGAGACAGCCCCCAACGGGGTGAGCATACCAATTCCACAATTTCATAATCATAATGACATAATACATAATTTACGAAAATGTAAATATTGTGGAACATATGTGATACTTCCTGGATGTTATCATCCTCATCATAGCGTACCCCTGTAATAACCCTGTTCTCAAAACAGATAAATCATCAAATCCTGAATATGCAGTTAATCATCATATTGGTTAACCCTAGCCAGTCTCAATTTAACAACATTTCATAACATCTTTCTTTATCTAGCAATTATCATAATTCTAGATATCATTTGAGATTTCCTTAACTTCCGATACTAGTTAATCACTTCTCTGATTAACTACGTCTCTGTTCCTATTCATTACCAATAGGGAATAAGATACAGATATCCTAGATATCTAATCAAATACCACATTTTCATTTCTTACTTCAAAGTAGCGTCATACTATCGGTGTTCGCTCCGTAGCAACCACACCCCATCATTTGCTCGCTTCATAGCGGCACCAAGCATTTCACCATGTGAATCAACATAACGTAACCAAGTCCCGGTACCATCATAGTAAAACATTTCATGTATTTTAAATCATGCATCATACTTGTAAAACATCATTTAAACTATGCTCGTACGCTAAACGTACCTTAAATCCTCGAAGTCCGAGCCAAACCTTGCTCGAGTTCCATGCCCCGAGGAACGATGTGCTAACACGATAAATAATTCACAATTATTTACGAACATGTAACCCATGCTCAAGCACATCCATAACCCTCAAAATATTGTCAACACACGACAATAAATCAATTAAAAGACCCGAGGCAGGGTACATGCAGGGAGGGAAAACGAATGCGACATATCGAAAAATTGCCCAAGAACACCTTCAATAATTCGAACCCTAGCATCACGATTCGAACCCAACCAAGCATCATAAATCATCTAAAACATGTAATAAACGATCCCGAACATGAAACATCAACCCATAGCCAAAACTCCCAAAATTCGAAATCAAACCCTACAAAATTCGAAATAATTTTCGAACCAATCCAACACCAAAATAGCAGGGAATAACTTCACAAGCATGGAAAAGGGGTAAGGAAGGTTACCCAATCGAAAATCGGAAGGAAAATCGACTGAAATCGAAGAGCCCTAGCTTTTGGGGATCGACGCATTCTGCCAAAATCCTAACGAGAAACGCGACCAAACTTCGAATTGCCGGAGGGGATAGCTGCGCCTCGACGAGACGAAGCCGGCGGCGGGTCGCACGCGCCGAACGGCGGCGGGACGGCGGCGGGAGCACCGCTTTTGTGCGCGGGGCAGGGGGAAGTCGGGAATGGGCAGAAGCGGGAGAGAGAGTGACGGCTGGGCTGAAATGAAAATTTTAATAAAATCTCGGGTTCAACTGGTATTTATAGCAAAAATACCCCAAAATACTAATAGCCCCACAAATACATCATGATTCATTAAAAATCATCTGTTTTCAAAAACTCTCTCTCTAACTCCAAAACCCCCTACCGGTGCTCACACAAGCACCCGAGATTCCGAGATACATCGAAAACCCAACTCTTAGGTTTTACACCGTAATGAGAATACAATCTCAACCTCTGGATCCAACGATCCCAACTACCCAAATAAACGAGCCCAGAAGGCCCAACATCGCGATTAAACTCCAAATCGCTACGTAAAACAACTTTAGGGGTTATTAATACTCCGGGACTAACACCTATAATCCCTGGTCATCACACAACTGTTGTGCTTGATTATTGTGGTAGAATTGATGAATGTTCCGGTAGCTTTTATCTCCGAGCGAGGGAGGTACTTGCCGCTGTCATGACTAAGCGAGGTAACATGCCGCTGTCATTGTCGAAGCGAGGGGTCCTAAAATTCCGCTGTTGTATTGGGACCGGAACAGTCACAATTCTAGTGGAACGTGATATCGATCATTATATTATGAACTGTTGTATTAACCTGGATGCAGGTACATGGAGCTAGTGGAAGTTCCGGTAGTTGTTATATTCGAGCGAGGGAGGTACTTGCCGCTGTCATATGAAGCGATGGTAGTATGATATTTGCCGCTGTCATGTCTAAGCGAGGTAACATGCCGTTGTCATTGTCGAAGCGAGGGATATCATATGATGCCGCTATATGTCGAAGCGAGGGGTCCTAAAATTCCGCTGCTATAACAAGATCGGAACAACCACATTATCGATATTGATAGCGATGTTTCATTCCGCTATATTGGTTGGCGATGGTTCATGCCGCCACGTGTATTGATAGCGATGTCGCATTCCGCTATATTGGTTGGCGATGGTTCATGCCGCCACGTGTATTGATAGCGATGTCTCATTCCGCTATATTGGTTGGCGATGGTTCATGCCGCCACGTGTATTGATAGCGATGTTTCATTCCGCTATATTGGTTGGCTGATGGTTCATGCCGCCACGTGCATTGATAGCGATGTCTCAGTCCGCTATATTGGTTGGCGATGGCTCATGCCGCCACATGTATTGATAGCGATGTCTCATTCCGCTATATTGGCTGGCGATGGTTCATGCCGCCACGTGTATTGATAGCGATGTCTCATTCCGCTATATTGGTTGGCGATGGTTCATGCCGCCATGTGTATTGATAGCGATGTCTCATTCCGCTATATTGGTTGGCGATGGTTCATGCCGCCATGTGTATTGATAGCGATGTCTCATTCCGCTATATTGGTTGGCGATGGTTCATACCGTCAAGTGTATTGATAGCGATGTCTCATTCCGCTATATTGGTTGGCGATGGTTCGTGCCGCCAGGTATATTGATAGCGATGTCTCATTCCACTATATTGATTGGCGATGGTTTATGCCGCCGGGTACATGTATAGCGATGCCTCTTTCCGCTATGTCAATGGCGATGGCTCATGCCGCCAGACATGTGTTTATCGATGGTGCATTCCACTGATTCCATGGCGATGATTCTTGCCGCCGATTATATATGTTGCGACATCTCATTCCGCTATTCTGTTGATGGTGAGTATATCAATTTGTGTATTGATATGAAATCATATTTTGTGGAATATTTATGTTGAGAGCAGGGACAATTTTAAGGATCAAGTGTGGATCAACTGTGTACAGTAAGTGTTATTACATCTTATTGTTTTAAGAACGTATATTCATTGTGATTATGGATATTATGTATGCCAGTGTTGGCGATGAGTATTATGTACCGCCGTAGGGCGATGAAGATTGATGTATTGCTATTGTGTTAGCAGTGAATATTTTTTTTGTACCGCTATTGTGATTAGCGATGAATGCTGTGGTATCGCAATTGTGTTAGCAATGTATTGATAATGCTTTGATTGCAGATGGCAATAGCAGTTGTGCTATGTACAGTTATGTTATTGCTCATTGGGTACATGTGATTTAGGCCCAAGAGGATATTGGATCGGTCCAGGAGGACAAAGTATCGAGGTAAACCATTTCCGTTGGTTGAGCATATTGATATATGTTGATTCGAATTATTTTGTTGATTCATATTGATTTTGAAATCATGTACATGTAGAAAAGTTGATAATGGAATTGAAGTGGAACCTAGATGTGTCATTCTTATTTTGTTGCGGTAATAAGGCAAGAAGGGGTGTAACCTCTGTGATAACACTCTCATATCTACGGTGTAAAGTGATGAGATATTGAAAATAGATGTTAATCATTTTGTGACGATAATTATTGTTGTGAAAGCATGCTAGCTTTGTATGTGGTAGGATTAATAATTGATTAATCACCTATTATGTTGAATAGAATACAATCAGATAGACATGAGTTTAATGAGCGTGTCACGGGATGACATGAGTATGTCGCGGGATGACGCGTGATTACTACGAATGTCGAGTGTAGACATGTGTTCATTGTGAATATTCATGATTAATGAATTATTATGTTTTGAGGATGAGTTAAAGATTGATATAAATTGCGTCATTGAGGCATGCAATTAATTCTGATGTTAAATTTCAATCACCCTATGAGACAGTGTGCTGTAACATGTTGTGTATAGAACTGCGAGAAACTTATGATGCAGGAATTAATGTTTGATGACAGAAACATTATGAATATCGAAATGCGTAAATGACAAGGTACGTGTTATGTTACTAGTATTTGAGAAATACTAACGAGATTATTTTGTACTTGTCCTATGACAGATAGTAATTGGGTGAAGTAATGTGGAAATGTTGATACTTAAGAGTATGTGAGTACTGTGATTAACATGATATTATGATGCCATTGTGTATTGTAGATGATTCCATCTACAAAGGTATGTCACGAACTATTCGATATTGATGTTGATGCCTTGTGTTAGATGAGTATAATTGTGACATGAAAATATTGGTGTTAAGCCATTTATCATGATTTGATACTGATGGTCTGTGGCTGTTGGTGTGTATAATGTGTATATACGTATGTGAGAATGACTAATGGGTTTTCTAGTCATTACTTTGCACCAGATAATAGCCAGGAGATAATATATGAGATGTTGATGCGTAAAGGCTCAAGAGTACCGCTACTTCATACGGATGATGGTGATGATGTGGGGATAAGTTGCATACATTTGCAATGACACAGGTATGAAGTTGATTAAGATAAATGTTGGTGTATTGTAATATATTCTTGAATATACATGAAAGCATGGATTGCATGATTTAACGAGATTATATGATGGGTACTGTGATAAAAGTATATGACGGGAAATAAGATTGTGCAATGGAATTGTGCCGATGGAAGTACGCAGGTACTGAAGTATGACAAAGAAGCTTGATGATTAAACACTGTAAGTGTCGACTTTTACGAATTAATGGCACTTGATAATTGTTAACATGTTGATACTAATCTTCGAATTATGCTAGTGTGCTAGTAATAATGATTATCATATCATGATAAAGAGTACTTAATGCCTAAAGTACGATGATGTTGATTTCGTAACGAGTTATATGAATAAGGGTATTCATATATATATTAGCCACTGAATGTTAATGTCGGAATATGGTAAAGTGATGTGAATTGCAGTCTTGCGATCGTTGGTGTAATGGGGCACATGTGTAAGCTGTGATGATTCAGATGGCTGTCATCCAACAAGTGGTCACGTCACTATCTTGAGTTTGTATAACGGTACGTAAATTTTACTGTTGGCTTTACGGTAAGCATTTATTTAAATTTCGAGGACGAAATTTCAGTAGTTGGGGAGAATTGTGATGTCCGGGATAATTAATAATTATTTATTTGGATTTAATTATGATATTTATATGATGTGTCGGGAATTAATTCTTTGGTATCGGATTTTGGTCCAGGTTGGAATAAATAATTCCGGGTTGAACCACTAAATTAAATTTATGGAAATTCTTTATAATAATAATGTTATTTTTATTTGAGTCGAAATTTAACTTGAAATATTAATCAAGGGTTGAGATGATATAATTGTAGGGTGGGGATTTATCCTAGGGTTATACTTTAAACCCACACTTTTCCCCTCCTACCCTTATCAACCCGCCGCCCCCCCCTCATTCCTCTCCCCATTCTTCACGCCATCCTCATTCCCTCACAGCAGACTGGATCTCAGCTCATTTTTGTTCAGGTTCTTGTGGGCTTTAATGCTTAACGATTTCTTAGTTAATTGCCCTTCTTGATTTTCGATTTTATGCTTGCTTTTTGGTGCGATTTTGGCACTGATTTGGGGTTCGATTTTGGCGCTGATTTGGGGCGATTATTCAAACATTTTTGGGATGATTTTCTGTTGAGATATGGTCGAACTATCCTGTTATGAAGTTCAAAAAAATTCTTGTTTTGGTTCGATTATCTGCTACGATTTTCTTGGGTTTTGGTTGTCGATTTTCATAGCTGCTGTCCAGGAAGTTTTCTTCAAATTTAGTAGTTTGTGGCTTTGTTGAGTTGTATTGTAGCTTTGTTAGTAACTAGTTGGTTCAATGTTAGGCAATTGTTTTGATAGAAAATTTCATGCTATTGTTCGAAAATCTTGAGGTGTTTTGTTCGAAATCTTGTTGCTGCTAGGCTTGAATTCTGATGCTTATATTTCGAAAATCTGCTGCCATGTTTGGGGGATTTAATTGTTGGTCGAATTGGTATCTTTTGGAACAAAAATCTTGATGTTTTAGTGTTCAAAAAATATGTTGTTCTAAGTTTCGAATTCTACTGCTTTTGGTTCAAAATTTGGCTGCTGAAATGGACCAATTTTAATGCTGAACTGAATTGTTTTAGCTGCTGAAATGAATTGGTTTTTAGGCTTCGGTTCTTGACCAAAAATTAGGACTTTATTGGGACTTAAAATCATGCTTAAAGGGTGTTTGATAATATACTTGAGTGGTGTTCAAATGTTGGCCAAAAGCTCTACTAAAGGTGAAGTAAGAAAGTCTAACTTTATGGCTTTTATCATGGAAGTATCTTGGTGAGTGTTGGGCTAAGGTTTGAGATGCTAATAACTTGGAGCATATGGGATTGTGTGAATAGGTGAGTTAGATAATTATTAATGTGTGTTATAGACATGTATTAAAGTGTATATTAATGACTATACTTACATGTGTGCAATAGCATGAATTGGAGACTTTATTGAGTGTTTGAATGACAATTCTATGAACTAACTGTATAGTTGACTTGAGCAATATAGATTGTTTGATTTCGTGAATTTACTTACTATATAGTTGAGTTGGAGACGACTCAAATAGTGGATTATGGGCTTATTTGTGTACACTATGAAGCATGAAAATGAAGAGTGCTTAATGATGTTAATTGTTTTGAATATGAGCTAATATTGAATTGATGTTCGATATAGACACTATACAAGACTTCGGACGTTGACGATAGCTTGTTCATGTTGTCGACTATAAGGTACGTAGTGACGTACGAGTAAGTATAATATGAATTATTTCGTATTCCAGTATTCATGTATTGTTGAATTGTGATAACTGAATATAAGAAAATGAATATGCGAATTGAGTTGATATATGTGGTATGATGGACACGTAAATGTACGTGGTCCGGATATGGAGTTGGGTATGAATGCCTTTAGCACGATCGATATGAGAAATGGTTGAGAATGAGATTAACGTGCAGGCAGAGCTGCCTTCGATGGAGACTCGTTATGATTGAGCATAAATGACGAATTGTGATTATATTGAATTATTGCATTGATGAGTTTCATGTTGTGATTAACGATACTGAACTTGATGTTTATGAAAGCATGTGAGACTAAAACAGGAACAGCTAGTGGAAGCTATACGGATTCCGAACTGTACAGGGAGTATATCTTTATGGATTTTAAATACTCTTAAATTGTTATATTATGAATTAATTATAATTGTTATGCATTGTCATGAATATGAGTATCGTGACAAGGTATGCTCACCCGTGTGGGGGCTGTTTCTGTTGAAACAGGTACAACAGGTACGATGCTACTTTGGAGTGCTAGGCTCGAACCTTGTTGGATGATTCTTCCAGAAGCATAGTATGAGATTGAGCCGATATACGAGGTTGAGCGGTTGGTATTTATACTAATTATGCATCCGGATGATTATCCGTTATTCGTTGCTCTTCTGTGAGCACTTGTATCTGTATATGGACTGTATAAGGGTGTTGAAACCCACTTTTGTTGTCTTTTTAGTTTTGTGCTTTCTCTGGCTGGGAATTTACTTATGGTTTTGATTACCTTTTTGCATTGTGTTTTTCCCTGGTCGGGAGTTATTTTTAGTGATGTGTTTTATTTTCGGATAGCCCGATTTATGGGGAGACTCTGCCCAAATTTTTATAAAAACCCACAATGTAAAAGTGGTGCAACGGGTGATGATAATCGGTGAAATATTTGAGTCTCGTTCTTGTAGAAGTAATCGTATCATGTTATTATTTATGTCATGGGGGATTTGTGAAACCTGAAATGATTCTTTTTAAAGAATGGAAAAAGAAAATGAAAAATTTATACATATACGACGTCATAAATAAACTAATGACGAGTTTAAGTGTTGGGGTCTTACACATATCAAGCCCACTAACAAGCCATATGTTCCATCTCGGTATGCCATACCGTACAAACCGTTAGAGTAATGGGTCATCGCCCAACATATCTCTAAAATACCAAGCACAATGGACAACCCGGTGTCCTTGCTCACTTATGAAGCAATCATAATCCAATAAGATTTATCCCACACCCTTAGGGTGGGTGCAACCATGTCTACCCTACGTCACAACACAAGCGAGTAGTTTCCTCAATGACTACTCTTACCACCAATCACTTGGCCCTAGCCATACCAACGAGCATACCCAAGGGTATCATCGCTCGACAAATATTTAACTCTATAACATGATGTGGTACATTTACCGGTACAATACATCCAATACTCCACCGAGTAAATCTGCTCGGCAAAAGGTCTCGTCAACTAGTGACCCAGACTCTACCATTTGCTCATCATCGGCACTCAAACCATACAACCTAATACATAACATAAATGTATTAACCATCAAAACGACGTTACACGTCTACATAGAACATCCACTATGTCATTGTCATCCCGTGACGGTACCTGTCAACATATGACTTTGAAACAATATTGTCGACTCGTAACGGTATATGTCGATACACGACGTCTATAATCTCATCGTCAAACACATGACAACATAAGTAAATTAACACATGATATCCACAATAGTGCTAAATAAATAGTAATATGCCATACCTCATTGCTAACAATATAGCGGCATACCTGTCTCCGTCATCCAACAGTGGTACACAATCAGCACCCATCGCTCGTAGGTGGCGTAATCCAGCGTCATGTACATAGCGGCATAACCCGTTGCTATAGAATCAGTGGCATAATCCCTCGTCATAGAGTCAGCGGCATAAAACATCGCTATAGACATCTGGCGGCATGAACCATCGCCATAGATGTAGCGGAATGTACCATTGCTATGAACACCTGGCGGCATAAGTCATCGCCAATGGAATAGTGGAACGAACCATCGCTATGAATATATCCGGCGGCAAGAATCATCGCCAATCAATATAGCGGAATGAACCATCGCTATTAATATATACGGCGGCAAGAATCATCGCCAATCAATATAGCGGAATGAACCATCGCTATCAATATATCCGGCGGCAAGAACCATCGCCAATCAATATAGCGGAATGAGACATCGCTATCAATATATCCGGCGGCAAGAACCATCGCCAATCAATATAGCGGAATGAGACATCTCTATCAATACACTTGGCGGCATGAACCATCGCCAACCAACATAGCGGAATGAGACATCGCTATCAATATCGATAATGTGGTTGTTCCGGTCTTGTTATAGCAGCGGAATTTTAGGACCCCTCGCTTCGACATATAGCTGCAGCATATGATATCCCTCGCTTCGACAATGACAGCGGCATGTTACCTCGCTTAGACATGACAGCGGCAAATATCATATTACCATCGCTTTATATGACAGCGGCAAGTACCTCCCTCGCTCGAATATAACAACTACCGGAACTTCCACTAGCTCCATGTACCTGCATCCAGGTTAATACCACAGTTCACAATATAATGATCGATATCACGTTCCAGTTATAACCACAATATTTCCACATTAATCACTAGAATTGTGACTGTTCCGGTCCCAATACAACAGCGGAATTTTAGGACCCCTCGCTTCGACAATGACATCGGCATGTTACCTCGCTTAGTCATGACAGCGGCAAGTACCTCCCTCGCTCGGAGATAAAGGCTACCGGAACATTCATCAATTCTACCACAATAATCAAGCACAACAATTGATTCCATTATCACAATATATATCACTATCATTTCACATATACCATCACATGTAAGGGTTCACTACCCACGATATACATAATCAAAGGTGTAACACGTTTTACCGTCCGAATCCCGTACGTCTCACCTTTCCTGATTTTCCTACAAAATCAGATCCCTTAACACATAATACATGAAGGGCCAGACATCACCATTAATGCCATCCCATCACATGCTACACGATTCCTGCAATCACAATGATTAGCAACACCACTTTTCATATCATAAAAAGCACATAAACAACTAGTTGTGTCATACAACATTAATGCCATCATGCATAAGTATGTGCTATCAATAACTTTCTAGGACCTTAACAGCCCCAAAGAGCAACCACTGCTCTGATACCACTAATGTAAGGACCCCATAGCCCTTAACCCTTGATTAGTGTATTGACCACTATGTGTGGCACATGCTTTCAATAAAAGTCAACCGGGAAACTCAGATGATGATTTACCATTGAATGGCAACTACAAAATTTCTTTAATACTCAATGTTATAAGAGCATCATCCTAACAACATATAGACTCATCAAGTTCGCTCATTACCATCCCCTTTTTGCCACTTTTTACATTGTGGACTTTTATAAAAATTTGGGCAGAGTCTCCCCATAAATAGAGCTATCCCGAAATGAAAGCACAACACATAACATAATTCCCGGCTAGGGAAAACACAATACTCAACAGAAATACAGAACACTAAGTAAATTCCCAGCCAGGGAAGACACCACACAATAAGACAACTAAAGTGGGTTTCAACACCCGCATAATACACTAATGGCTCTCAAATCATTTAGCAATTCTACCACTAATTGCATGCAACATAGAATGAAAGAGAGAAAGGCTCATGCCTTTATATACAACCCATATATAACTATAACCGTGCTCACATGCGAGCATCATAAATGTGTATATAACTCTCGGGTGTATATATAAGTACTCTGTACGATACCGTGCTCCATCAAGCCCTGGTACCACGATCCTGGAAGTACATCCAATCAACAGCTCGAGCTCAACTCCAAAGCCATCGATGTACCTGTTCACCTGCCCCAACAGAGACAGCCCCCAACGGGGTTAGCATACCAATACACAAAATCCCATAATCACAATAATGAAATTCATAATTTACAACAAAAGTAAATACTAATGAATTTTAAATGATACTCCCTGGATGGCAACGTCCTCATCCGGGATTCCGTGTGCTGTCCCTGTTCTCACAATCATCAAACTCATCAAATCTCAAAAATCAGTAAATCAACACATTGATTTAACTCATCGCATGCCTGATTCTCAAATATCAATAATTAATGATTCCAAATTCATTACACATACGAATATAGATATCTCAACATCTAATACTGATTTTCAACTTTGCTACCAATCACAGATAGCTCAAATGCCTAGCATTTATTTTACCAATTTTCTATTATACTTAGAAATCTCACATGTCTTATAATGAATACATGATTCCACGATCATTCTCAGGCATCTCGAATGCCCTACAATAGTCATATAAACCCAGTACCCCATATATCTTATAAGGTCATACTACTCTAGTATCACGCACGCTTGTAGCGGCGATGTCAAGATTGGGTCATTCCATAACTCTATCAACACATATATATAACCATACGCACAACCATCAACGCAATCAAGATACATTAAGCATTTCACAAATGCTTTCATATAAAGTAATGCTCGTACGTCGCACGTACCTTAAATTTCCGAAGTCCGAGCCTAACCTTGCTCGAGTTCCATGCCCCGAGGAACGATGTGCTAACACGATAAATAATTCACAATTATTTACGAACATGCAACCCATGCTCAAGCACACCCATAACCCTCAAAAATATTGTCAACACACGACAATTAACCATTATCTAAAATTGCTCAAGAACTCCCCACAAAGTTTCAAACCTTCACAACACAAATCGAACCCAAACTAAACACCATAATTCATCTAAAACTTGAATTAATCAATCAACAACATGAATAATCGCCCCACATGCCAAAACCCCAATTTTCGAACATAAACCCCACTCAAACAGCATTCAAATTCGAACCATTAAGCAACAATTTTTTTGAACTACAAAGTAAGAAATTTTTGACCCAAATCAAAGCACAAAACGCCCCAAAAACACCAGAATAAAAGCCCCAAAATCGTACCAAAAATCGAGTCCCAAATCGGACAAATTCCAGTTTCGAACCCTAGCGCTTTCTGCAGCAATTCGAACTCAAATCGCGACCAAACTTCGAATTGTTGGTATGGGGAGGAGCGCCTGGAAGAGACAAAGCCGACGGCGGGTTGGACGCGCTGAACGGCGGCCGGACGGCGGCGGGCGAAACGCGTTTGTGCGCGAAGGTCAAAGGGGATCGGGAAACTCGCGGACGCGGGGAGAGAGAAGCAAGGTGAGGAAATGGTTCCGATAATTAAAATCTCGGGTTCAACTGGTATTTATAGCAAAAATACCCCGAAATACTAATAGCCCCACAAATACATCATGATTCATTAAAAATCATCTGTTTTCAAAAATTCTCTCTCTAACTCAAAAACCCCATACCGGTGCCCACACAAAGCACCCGAGATTCCGAGTCACACTAAAAACACAACTCTTAGATTTTTCACCGTAATGAGAATATAATCTCAACCTCGGGATCCAACAATCCCAACTATCCAAATAAATGAGCCCAGAAGGCCCAACACCGCGATTAAACTCCAAGTCGCCACGTAAAAATAATTTAGGGGTTATTAACACTCCGGGATTAACATCCATAATCTCTGGTCATCACATTTTTTTGTGTATATGGAATGTATAAATGGGCATGGCTTTTCTCTCTTCATTTATTGTCTTCATGCAATTAAATACGGATTTGCTAAATGAACTGTGAGTATGTTAGTGTATTATTAGGGTGCATACTATGTAAGTGGTTTTGGTTGGGGAAGTTGAATATTATGGGGTCCTAATGCAAGAAATTTTATAGATGGTATATGATGCTATGCTTGCATGTTGTTTCCTTCCCATGATAATATGATTGTATGCACTAATGGCATGGATTAATACACTAATAACGGGTTAAGAGCACAGGGGTCCTTACACCAACACACATCCCATATTTTGGAAAGGTACGTAGAGAGACGTGCGGGCACCAAATGATAACATGTATTTTATATGTGATGACCAGGAATTATAGATGTTAATCCCGTAGTGTTAATAATCCCTAAAGTGGTTTTACGTAGCGATTTGGAGTTTAATCGCGATGTTGGGCCTTCTGGGCTCGTTTATTTGGGTAGTTGGGATCGTTGGATCCAGAAGTTGAGATTGTATTCTCATTTGGGTGAAAAACCTAAGAGTTGGGTTTTTGATGTGTCTCGGGATCTCGGGTGCTTGTGTGAGCACCGGTAGGGGGTTTTGGAGTTAGAGAGAGAGTTTTTGAAAACAGATGATTTTTAATGAATCACGATGTATTTGTGGGGCTATTAGTTTTTCGGGGTATTTTGCTATAAATACCAATTGAACCTGAGATTTTTAAAAAAATTTCATTTCAACCCACTTTTTCCTCTCTCTCTCCCGCGCGCCCCTCCCGTCTGCCCAGCCCCCTCCGCGCGCTAAAGCGCTTCGGCCGCCGCCATCCCGCCGCCGTTCGGCGCGTCCGACCTACCCACGGCTTCGTCTCGTCCAGGCGCTCCTTTCCCCTCCGTCAATTGAAAGTTTCATCGCGTTTTGAAGTCGGATTTTGCAGGTAAGCGTCGATCCCCAATTTCTAGGGTTTAACGAATTTCGATCGATTTACTTCCGATTTTCGATTGAATAACCTTCCTTACCCCTTTTCCATGCTTGTCATGTATTTCCCTGCTTAACTTGATGGTATTGTGAATTATTGTTTCGATTTTTCCCAAAATTCGTAGGGTTTATGTTCGAATTTTTGGGGGTTTTAGGCAAGGGGTGTTGATCCTTGATTTAATGGTTTAATTCACATTTTAGATGTATTATGATGCTTAATTGGGATCGAATTAAGATGTTATGGTTCGAATTTACCCTAATTTGGTGAGGGTTTGATTTCGAATTTTGGGGATTATGGCTATGGGTTGATAATTCACGTTAGGGATCGTTTATTACATGTTTTAGATGATTTACGATGCTTGGTTGGGTTCGAATTGTGATGCTAGGGTTCGAATTATTGAAGGTGTTCTTGGGCAATTTTCGATATTGTCTCATTCGTTCCCCTCCCTGCATGTACCCTGCCCCGGGTTTTTTAAATGATTTATTGTCGTGTGTTGACAATATTTTGAGGGTTATGGATGTGCTTAAGCATGGGTTACATATTCGTAAATAATTGTGAATTATTTATCGTGTTAGCACATCATTCCTCGGGGCATGGAACTCGAGCAAGGTTTGGCTCGGACTTCGAGGATTTAAGGTACGTTTAGCGTACGAGCATAGTTTAAATGATGTTTTACAAGTATGATGCATGATCTAAAATACATGAAATGCTTTGCTATGATGATATCGGGACTTGGTTATGTTGTGTTGATTCACATGGTGGAATGCTTAGTGCCGCTATGAAGCGAGCAAATGATGAGGTGTGGTTGCTACGGAGCAAACACCGATAGTATGACGTTACCTTGAAGTAAGAAATGAAAATGTGGTATTTGATTAGATATCTAGGATATCTGTATTTTATTCCCTATTGGTAATAAATAGGAACAGAGACGTAGTTAATCAGAGAAGTGATTAACTAGGATCGGAAGTTAAGGAAATCTCAATATGATATCTAGAATTATGATAATTGCTAGATAAAGTAAGATGTTACGAAATGTTGCTAATCATTACTAGATAAAGTAAGATGTTATGAAATGTTGCTAATCATTGCTAGTTAAAGTAAGATGTTATGAAATGTTGTTAATTTGAACTAGCTAGGGTTAACCAATGTGATGATTAACTGCATATTCAGGATTTGATGATTTATCTGTTTTGAGAACAGGATTATTACAGGGGTACGCTATGATGAGGGTGATACCATCCAGGAAGTATCACATATGTTCCACAATATTTACATTTTCGTAAATTATGTATTATGTCATTATGATTATGAAATTGTGGAATTGGTATGCTCACCCCGTTGGGGGCTGTCTCTGTTGGGGCAGGTGAACAAGTACATCGATGGCTTTGGAGATGAGCTCGAGCTGTTGATTGGGTGTACTTCCAGGATCGTGGTACCAGGGCTTGATGGAGCACGATATCGTATAAAGTACCTATATACCCATGATGGTTATATACATAGTCGTGATGCTCACATGTGAGCACGATTATACTTGTATATGGGTTGTATATGAAGGCACGAGCCTTTCTCTCTTTCATTCTATGTTGCATGCAATTAGAGGTAGAATTGCTAAATGATATGAGAGTCATTGGTGTATTGTGGGTGTTGAAACCCACTTTTGTTGTCATATGTGTGGTGTCTTCCCTAGCTGGGAATTTACTTGATATTGCTGTATTATGATGAGTATTATGTTTCCCTGGCCGGGAATTATGTTATGTGTTGTGCTTTTATTTCGGGATAGCTCTATTTATGGGGAGACTCTGCCCAAATTTTTATGAAAGTCCACAATGTAAAAAGTGGTGTAATGGGCGAACTCTATGACTCTATTGTTGTTAGGATGATGAGCTTATAACACTGCATGTTAAAGAAAATTTTGTATTTGCCATTCAATGTAAAGTATCATCTGAGTTTCCCGAATAATTTTATAGAAAGCATGTGCCACACATAATGATTAATACACTAATCAAGGGTTAAGTATATGGGGTCCTTACATTAGTGGTATCAGAGCAATGGTTGCTCATTGGGGCTGTTGAGGGCCTAGGAAGTTATTGATAGCACATATTTATGCATGATGGCATTAATGTTATACGACATGACTAATTGTTTATGTGCTTATATGATATGAAAAGTGGTATTGCTAACCATTGTGGTTGCAGGAATCGTGTGGAACACGATAGGATGGCATTAATAGCGATGTCTAACGCTCTATATGCTACGTGCCAAGGAATCTGATTTTGGAAGAAAATCAGGGAAAAGAAAGATATGATGTATTGTCTGAGGACAGAATGGGTAGACAACCGACAGTGGAATACTTCGGTATGGTCTCAATTATTATTGAATATACTAATGCGTTTGTTCATGTGATGTTCAAGCAAGGAAGGTACGTAAGAGACGTACGGGCAACAAACGGTAACGTATTCTTAAACTATGACTTTGCATTGATTGCATAAGTAAGTTTATGATGATGTTTATGATAAGTAAAGATGATATGATGTATATGATGATAATAATGATAAGTAAGTTTATGATAATGTTTATGATAAGTAAAGATGATATGATGATTATGATAATGTTTATGATAAGTAAAGATGATATGATGATTATGATAATGTTTATGATAAGTAAAGATGATATGATGATTATGATAATGTTTATGCTATGTAAAGATGATCTGCTGCTTCTGATGCTGTTTCTGATCCGTCCCGATGCTCTGCTGTTTCTGCTGATGTTTCTGCTCCGTCCCGCTGCTCTGCTGTTTCTGCTGCCGTTTCCTAATAAGTCCCGATGCTCTGCTGTTTCTGCTGCCGTTTCCTAATAAGTCGCTGATATGATGTTTATGATGATGATTATGATGATGATTATGGGGAATAAGTTTATGATGATGATGTTTACACGATGAAATGATGATGTTTATATGATGTTTATATGATGATGTTTATACGATGTTATTGTGGTAAGGTGCCACGGGGTAAGGTGCCCCACATGGTAAGTAGCCATGCGATATTATTGTGGTAAGGTGCCACGGGGTAAGGTGCCCCACATGGTAAGTAACCATGCGATATTATTGTGGTAAGGTGCCACGGGGTAAGGTGCCCCACATGGTAAGTAGCCATGCGATATTATTGTGGTAAGGTGCCACGTAAGGTGCCCCACATGGTAAGTAGCCATGCGATGTTATTGTGGTAAGGTGCCACGGGGTAAGATGCCCATATGGTAAGAGGCCATACGATATTATTATGTGGATTTACGATGACTCATTCTTTTATGAGGATTGGCGATGGTTTATTCCGCCCGATATGTTGATAGCGATGCTTCATTCCGCTATATTGATTTGCGATGGTTCTTTCCGCCAGATGTATTGATAGCGATGTCTCATTCCGCTATATTGATTGGCGATGGTTCTTTCCGCCAGATGTATTGATAGCGATGGTTCATTCCGCTATATTGATTGGCGATGGTTCTTTCCGCCAGATGTATTGATAGCGATGGTTCATTCCGCTATATTGATTGGCGATGGTTCTTTCCGCCAGATGTATTGATAGCGATGTCTCATTCCGCTATATTGATTGGCGATGGGTTATACCGCCGGGTATTGATAGCGATGCCTCTTTCCGCTATTATGTGGACGATGACTCATGCTCAGGTGTATAGCGAGGTTTCATGCCACTTATTATATGACGATGTATCATGCCGTCGATTCTATAGCGATGGACTCTGCCGCTATATAATCAGCACAGGATTTTGCCGCCTTCGAGCGATGGGTGCTGATTACGTATTATTATTGAGCGACGGAGATAGGTATGCCGCTATCTTGTTAGCGATGAGGTATGAGATATTGCTATTCTATTTAGCATTATTATAGCTGGCATGCATTGTTATACATGTTTTATTATGACTATTTTACTAGCATGATGATGGATGACATATGTTGATGTACATGGACCGTCACGAGTTGACTGTGTTGTTTAGATGTCATTGTTGACATGTATCGTCACTAATTGACGATACCTTAGATGCCATGAGTGGGCATGTGTCGTCACGGGATGGCGATGACGATGGTATAGGAGATGTCAGATGTCTTATTAGACATGCATCATCGTTACGATGAACAATGCGTTGAGTATACGTTTTCAGTTGTATGCCTTGGGTGCCAGTGTCGGGCACAAGGAGGTGTGTGCGTCATCAATTGACGTGACCCTTATACCGAGCGGGTTGCTCGAAGAATGGATGGACGCGCTGTACATGTGATTGTACCGCAGAAATTGTTTGAGGTAATCATATTTCGAGTGGTGATACCCTTGAGGTATGCTCGTTGGAATGGCTTTTTGGCCATGTTTTTGACGACAGGAGTAATCGTGGAGGAATTACTCGCTTTCTATTGATATGACATGTAGTAGACATGGTCACACCACCCATGAGGGTGTAAGATGGGTCCTAAGGGAGTAGGATCAGGTTATGTTAAGTACATGGGGACATTGGAGTGTCCAGGGTATGTCAGCATTGGAGGAATGTTGGGTAAAGACCCACTACTCTATTGATTTTTCTTCCCATGGTATGGTATGCCGTGCGGAAACGTCCATCTGATTGGTAGGTTTGAGGTGAACCTAGTGAGGCAGCGACTAGTTTGTCTGCCGCGTGTGTGCAGCACCATGATGGGCTTGCTAGAGCCGTTATACTGCTCGTTGGAACCAAGTTTGGCAAATCGTAAGGTGATACGAGGTGGATTGTGGTGGACTCTGGTAGTCACCACGTCATTTGAAGTTGGGGTTGAGTATGCCTCACTGAAACGTATATATGTTTATGTTTAAATCTTGGTGAGACTGGTCTAGGACAGCTCATGATGTTGAAGTACCAACAAGAGAGTCATCAAGTCGTCGTTGATTCGATCTGGGAATCCATGTATTTTGGGATGCAATGGGTTTATTGCATGTCCTTTCAAATTTGAAACTCTGAGGAGTCTCGATTGTTTATTTATGACCAAGATGTGGTTCTTGGGATATCCGGAGGTGGACATCTTATGAGATATCTTTTGTGTGAATTTGTGGCCGTGAGTTGCCCAATTTGAGTTGCGATGATGCGACTGCCCCTTCGATAGAGGAGGTTTGAAAGTGGAAACCAGGTTTGGTATGTGTACACCGTGGAATACTAGTGTTTCCCTCGTAACGATGTATGTTAGACATCGTGAGTCATGATATAGATGTCTTTGAATGATGTCTACGATGGAATCGGGAGCGATTCGGATCCTTACTGTTTCAGTTGACTAACTGCTTTTGGATTATTAGCGTTGAGCTGTGCTGACGCTCTTTGACGTTATAATAGATTTGGAAGTCTATTCCACTCCAGAGATTGACACGAGGTCAACGTTCTCACGGTTGAGGTGTCTTTCAGGATGCGTTCTTACTAGTTGTATTAGAACTAAGGATGACTGTCCGATCTACAGTCGTAAGTATAGGTTGTTTTGCAGTCATGAGAGACTGACTTTTGGGATGACCCGCGTTGAGGTACGTTTTGCCTCTTGAGTGATATGTTGGTTTTGGTAAGTCGTTCTGTTTCAGAGTTTGATGAGAGGTAAGTATCCTCGCGTTTATTAATACGATTCTGATATGGTCAAGAATCGAAGTTATGGCTTCATGTTGTTGTGTAGCCTGGGTGTTACGTGATACACCAGTGCTAATTTCGAGGACGAAATTCTTTTAGTGGGGGATATTGTGATGACCAGGGATTATAGATGTTAATCCCGTAGTGTTAATAATCCCTAAAGTGGTTTTACGTAGCGATTTGGAGTTTAATCGCGATGTTGGGCCTTCTGTGCTCGTTTATTTGGGTAGTTGGGATCGTTGGATCCAGAGGTTGAGATTGTATTCTCATTTGGGTGAAAAACCTAAGAGTTGGGTTTTTGATGTGTCTCGGGATCTCGGGTGCTTGTGTGAGCACCGGTAGGGGGTTTTGGAGTTAGAGAGAGAGTTTTTGAAAACAGATGATTTTTAATGAATCACGATGTATTTGTGGGGCTATTAGTTTTTCGGGGTATTTTGCTATAAATACCAATTGAACCCGAGATTTTTAAAAAAATTTCATTTCAACCCACTTTTTCCTCTCTCTCTCCCGCGCGCCCCTCCCGTCTGCCCAGCCCCCTCCGCGCGCTAAAGCGCTTCGGCCGCCGCCGTCCCGCCGCCGTTCGGCGCGTCCGACCTACCCACGGCTTCGTCTCGTCCAGGCAATCCTTTCCCCTCCGTCAATTGAAAGTTTCATCGCGTTTTGAAGTCGGATTTTGCAGGTAAGCGTCGATCCCCAATATCTAGGGTTTAACGAATTTCGATCGATTTACTTCCGATTTTCGATTGAATAACCTTCCTTACCCCTTTTCCATGCTTGTCATGTATTTCCCTGCTTAACTTGATGGTATTGTGAATTATTGTTTCGATTTTTCCCAAAATTCGTAGGGTTTATGTTCGAATTTTTGGGGGTTTTAGGCAAGGGGTGTTGATCCTTGCTTTAATGGTTTAATTCACATTTTAGATGTATTATGATGCTTAATTGGGATCGAATTAAGATGTTATGGTTCGAATTTACCCTAATTTGGTGAGGGTTTGATTTCGAATTTTGGGGATTATGGCTATGGGTTGATAATTCACGTTAGGGATCGTTTATTACATGTTTTAGATGATTTACGATGCTTGGTTGGGTTCGAATTGTGATGCTAGGGTTCGAATTATTGAAGGTGTTCTTGGGCAATTTTCGATATTGTCTCATTCGTTCCCCTCCCTGCATGTACCCTGCCCCGGGTCTTTTAAATGATTTATTGTCGTGTGTTGACAATATTTTGAGGGTTATGGATGTGCTTAAGCATGGGTTACATATTCGTAAATAATTGTGAATTATTTATCGTGTTAGCACATCATTCCTCGGGGCATGGAACTCGAGCAAGGTTTGGCTCGGACTTCGAGGATTTAAGGTACGTTTAGCGTACGAGCATAGTTTAAATGATGTTTTACAAGTATGATGCATGATCTAAAATACATGAAATGCTTTGCTATGATGATATCGGGACTTGGTTATGTTGTGTTGATTCACATGGTGGAATGCTTAGTGCCGCTATGAAGCGAGCAAATGATGAGGTGTGGTTGCTACGGAGCAAACACCGATAGTATGACGTTACCTTGAAGTAAGAAATGAAAATGTGGTATTTGATTAGATATCTAGGATATCTGTATTTTATTCCCTATTGGTAATAAATAGGAACAGAGACGTAGTTAATCAGAGAAGTGATTAACTAGGATCGGAAGTTAAGGAAATCTCAATATGATATCTAGAATTATGATAATTGCTAGATAAAGTAAGATGTTACGAAATGTTGCTAATCATTACTAGATAAAGTAAGATGTTATGAAATGTTGCTAATCATTGCTAGTTAAAGTAAGATGTTATGAAATGTTGTTAATTTGAACTAGCTAGGGTTAACCAATGTGATGATTAACTGCATATTCAGGATTTGATGATTTATCTGTTTTGAGAACAGGATTATTACAGGGGTACGCTATGATGAGGGTGATACCATCCAGGAAGTATCACATATGTTCCACAATATTTACATTTTCGTAAATTATGTATTATGTCATTATGATTATGAAATTGTGGAATTGGTATGCTCACCCCGTTGGGGGCTGTCTCTGTTGGGGCAGGTGAACAGGTACATCGATGGCTTTGGAGATGAGCTCGAGCTGTTGATTGGGTGTACTTCCAGGATCGTGGTACCAGGGCTTGATGGAGCACGGTATCGTTTAAGTACCTATATACCCATGATGGTTATATACATAGTCGTGATGCTCGCATGTGAGCACGATTATACTTGTATATGGGTTGTATATGAAGGCATGAGCCTTTCTCTCTTTCATTCTATGTTGCATGCAATTAGAGGTAGAATTGCTAAATGATATGAGAGTCATTGGTGTATTGTGGGTGTTGAAACCCACTTTTGTTGTCATATGTGTGGTGTCTTCCCTGGCTGGGAATTTACTTGATATTGCTGTATTATGATGAGTATTATGTTTCCCTGGCCGGGAATTATGTTATGTGTTGTGCTTTTATTTCGGGATAGCTCTATTTATGGGGAGACTCTGCCCAAATTTTTATGAAAGTCCACAATGTAAAAAGTGGTGTAATGGGCGAACTCTATGACTCTATTGTTGTTAGGATGATGAGCTTATAACACTGCATGTTAAAGAAAATTTTGTATTTGTCATTCAATGGTAAAGTATCATCTGAGTTTCCCGAATAATTTTATAGAAAGCATGTGCCACACATAATGATTAATACACTAATCGAGGGTTAAGTATATGGGGTCCTTACATTATATACATATTGGATTATGCATTAGGGTTGTATATATATATTGGATGCTTGGTGCATATCCCATGAGTCGTCGTTATATTCGAGTGATTATTTTAAATGCTTTGCGCTGTCATTTGAAGCGATAATAGAATACTTGCCGTTGTCATGTCGTAGCAAGGAAATAATATTTGCCGCTAATAAGTTGAAGCGATGGTACATGCCGTTGTCACATTAAAACGAGGTTATTCGATGCCGTTGATATGTCGAAGCGAGAGGTATTAGTGCCGCGGTCATGACAAGCAAGCTGCATTAAAATATACTGTTATAACAAGACTAGGGGTTGGTTTGGTATTGATGGAAACCGGTTATATGTCATGACATTTATTGACTATATTATAATTTGATGATTATGAAAATGAGTTATGGTACAGGGACAACCAAGGGAACGTTTTAAATGCATTGAATACAGGAAGTGCTTTGTATTTACAATTTATGCATTTTACATTATAATCAAATTGTGGTGAATATGGATTATTATATGCTCATGGTTTGGGGTTGTTCCTGTAGGTGCATTTTGGCATGGAGGGCCAAGGCCAGGGTTGATGCAGTGAGCAGTGTGGGGAGTGCTATCGGTAATAGGAATTCTTTTTTATAGTTTCTACGCAGAGTAGAGTAAAGCTATAGCTTTACATTCATTTTGTGGGAATGTAATTAATTCCTTTTTGAAAATTTTATTTTGGCACTGTTATCCTTAAGCTCAAGGCATCAACATTAACCCTTATACACTGATGAATGCATGTTTAGCTCTCTTAATGTATTTAATCCATACTTATGGTAGCGAGGCCTTACATTAGTGGTATCAGAGCAGTGGTTAGAGAACCCGGGGATGAGTGAAGGGTACACTTAGCGAACAAGTTGGCTAGATGTTCACTTATGAGCATGTTTATGCATGTGGTGCATATTTGAGTATATATGTGTTATACTAACATGCGTATCATGTTATCTAATGGTGTATTACATGAATTGTTTCTGGTTTTGGCTTATTGATGTTAACCCCTGTATTACAGCATGGCAGCCAGAAATTCGGAACACCTCAATGAGGAGGTGGGTGAGGCATTTAGTGTGAATGCGGGTATTGCTCAGAATAATCCTCTACCGCCACCGGTTGTGGGTGAGAAACCTTTGGTACAGCTATTACTACCCGGGGAACTGAATCTGACGCGGTTTTTGACCTCCATCCACCCCGCTTTGAGGGAACTGAGACAGGAGAACAAGTAGAGGAATGGTTAGAGAAGATTGAACAGATCTTCGTGTCGGCACCTTGTGCCAAGACCGCTTGGTTAAGGTTGGCGGAATTCCAACTGGCTAAGAAATCTTCCATGTGGTGGAAGACGACAGTTATGGAGATGAGAGCTCAGGGTATATTTGTGATGCCCGGGAATTAATTGTGAAAATTCCGGTTTGTTAATGATCCTTAATGGATTTTAATTGTGGCAATTATGAATTAATTGCGGTGTTGGGACTCCCGAGGATTTTAAATCCGGTATTTGGGGTCGTTGGATCCAAGGGTGATATTGTAACTCATTGTGGTGATAAACCTTGGAATTGGGTTTTTGGTGGGATCGGGGGTCTGGGGTGCTTTGTGTTGGGGATGGTAATGGAAATTGTGATCGAGAGGTATTTATTGAATACATATGATTTTTTATTAGTAAAGATGTATTTGTGGAGGACTCGGGATTTTGGAGGCTTGGCACTATATATATACCAAGTGGACTCGGTGTTCAGTCATTCCTCCCTCTCCTCTCTCTCCCCTCTTTCACGCCAATCCCCCACCCCCCCCCCACCCAAACCCTTTTCTTTTCTCCCATGGAGGAAAATCGTTGGAGGCTCAACTTGGGAGACGGATTTCTTGAAGATAATTTGGTATCCTTCTTCCCCTCGTCTCTATCTTTGATTTGATAGTAGTATTGTGGTGTTTGGTCGAGCTTAAGGTTGGGTTTGAGTTTTTAAAATTTTAAAGATTTTTGGGTTGGAATGTTAAAGGGGTTTTATGGTATTTATGTTGAGGAATAAAGGTTTAATGGGTGTTGGGTTTGTTTATTTGGGGGTTTTAAGCTCAAAAATGCCATTCTCAGACTATTACAGAGCTTCTCGATCGATTGGCAAGGGGACGCCAATCGATCGTGCGATTTTGGAAAAATTGGTAGACGATGAACAATGTGCTCGATCGATCGACAAAGTTGCCGATCGATCGAGATGGTCGGTCGTTCGATCGAGCAAGGATGAATTTTGGGCGATTTTTGCTGGAGCTCTCGATCGATCGAGCACATTTGGCCGATCGATCGAGATGCTCTGTTGTGTGGTTATTACTGTGTTGTTGTTATGGAATCGATGCATGCTTCGCCAGGGGTCTTTTAAAATGGTTAATGGTCATGGATTGATGATATAATTAGGGATTGTGAACGTGCTTGGGCACGTGGTTGCATGCTCTTAAATAATTGTGAGTTATTTTTGTGTTACCACATAATTCATCGGGTCACGGGACTAAGGCAAGGTTTGATTCGGACAACGGAATTATAAGGTACGTATAACTTACGATCATAGTCTTTTATATTATTGCAACTGTGAAATGCATGATATATGTTTAATGCAATAAATTGGTAAGTATTGCAAATTTTATGGTGCCGATATGGAGCGAGCAACGGTTGAGATGTTGTCGCTATGGAGCGAACATCGGTTATGAGGCCGCCGCTGTTGAGCGTGTGAGAGTATGGAATGCCGCCGCTATTGAGTGAGCGATGAAATATGATATGATAGAACTATGGAATCATGGCATAGATACATGTGTTATCCGTAATCATTATTTGAATGATTTATTCATACTTAATTATGAAATTGGCATGGTAAGAACGGGCGTAGTTAATCAATGTGATGATTAACTGATTTTGGGAATTTGATGGTTTGGTTATTGTGAGAACAGGAACAGCGCGGGGAACCCTATGGGATTACGATACTATACAGGGAGTATCTTTTACGTTACAGCTTTATGTTCTGTAAATTATGAATTGTAATATTGTTGTTATTGAGATGGTGGATTGGTATGCTCAACCAGTGTGTGGGTTGTCTCTATTGGGACAGGTGGAACAGGTGTAGTGGTAGCTCCGATGTTGAGATCGAGCTATGGATTGGAGGTACTTCCATGATCGAAGTACCAGTGCCAATATTGAGTAGGGTACTTTATACATGTAATACACATTCCCTCATTAGATGCTAGCATGTGAGCACTACTATATGTGTATATGGTTTGTATAAAAGGGCAAGGGCACCTTTCTCTTTTCATTCATGTGTTGCATGCAATTAATTAAAGGAATTGCAAAATGAATTGAGATCATGTTAGTGTATTATAGTGTGATGTCCCCGAAATGAGTAATTACAATTAAAGCATTACTTATGTTTATGTGATTAATTATGTGAATAATTGATTTATGTGTTGAAATTATTTACCACGATGAAATGCTTAGTCACATGATAGGCATGACCCGGGAGGGGAGTTACGTTTCAAGGTGCATGTTATGCATGATAGAAAATGAGGTGTTAACATGATTTAATTGTGTTGATTGTTAATTATGAGAAAAGTATGAATTTAATGAAGTTGGTTGCATTTTTGTAAAATGCTTTTAAAATACCATGTTGGGGCATACATCATGTTAATTTTTGGGTATAATTTAATTAACCCTTTCCCCCACCTTACCCAACTCACTTTACCCTTTTCACTCTTAAATCCCCAATTACTCTCAAACCCTACCCCTTTACCACATTTTCGAAATCCTTCAAAGGAGGAAGGAGGAAACTCCACAAAACTTGTGTTTGTGTGATCTTTGTTAAGATTTGGAGTCTTCAAGAGGTATGGAACCCTTCCTTAAGTTTTTATGATGTTTGGATTTGAAATGGGATGATTTTGAAGTGATTTAAGTGGGTTTGGTTGGGTATATGTTGTATGTTGTTGGGGTATGATTTTTGAAGTGTTTTAAGTGGGTTTTAGTGGGTTATGATGTTATTGTTATTGTTGGGAAGTTTGGTGTTGAAAGGTATGAGAATAAGCTTGGAAAATGCACATAAAAATGGTGGAATCGCGGCCACTGGAAGTGGCGATCGATCGCTACAAAAGCAGCGATCGATCGCCGAGTGGCAGTACGCGAAGATGAGGATAGGCGATCGATCGCCTCAAATGGCGCGATCGATCGCCAACGTCCAGTAGCCAAATGAGCATCAGGCGATCGATCGCCTCATTTTAAGCGATCGATCGCCGCTAAGTGAAAAATCGGGCGATCGATCGCCTCATTTTGAGCGATCGATCGCCACTGTTCAAAAGTTGAAAAATGATGATTTTTGTTGAATTTTTGGTATTGGGCTATTGTTTAGCTTCTAATATCAATTTGTATGGTTATGTAGAACCGTCCCAGGTACCCACGACTTCAAGGAGATAAAGTTCTACAATTTCTCCTTCTTTTGGAAATAAGGTACGTAAGAGACGTACGAGCATCGGACGGTAAACCATACCCTTACATATTATGATGATGTTTACGATGATGATGTTTATGATGATGTTTATGATGATAATTGTGATAAATAAATTAAGATGATGATGTTTGTGAAGATGATATGATAAGTAAGTTATATTGATGATGATTATGATGACGATGTTACGATGATGATTATGATAAGTAAGTTATGAGAAGGATGATTATGATGATGAAGTTTATGATGATGATTTTGATAAGTAAGATTATGATGACGATGTTATGATGATAATGTTCATGTTAAGTAAGTTCATGATGATGATGTTACGATGACGATGCTTATGAAAAGTAAATTTATGATGATGGGATACGATGTTATTATGTGGTAAGACGCCACGGGGTAAGATACCCATATGGTAAGAGGCCATACTCCTACATTTTTATCATGCTATGATTGCATAAGAATTTACGATGCCATGATGATGTATATAATGAATAAAAATGATAAGATGTTTAAGATGATGTTATGATAAGTAAGTTCACGATGAAGATGACTTTAATGAATTAAGATGACCAGATGCTTACGATGATGTTATGATAAAAGAAAATGATATGACGTTACTATAACGATTATGATGAGACGTTGATGTCTATAAGATAATAATGCTTATATGATAATGATGTTTACAAGATGATGATGTTTATGAGATGCTATGATGTTTATGATGAATATGAAACTATGTTCTTAAGAATGGTTGAATGTCCGGTGGTTATTATGGGCAAGCGAGGAAGGTCTTGCCGCTCACATAAATGAGTGATGGGGTACATCCGCTATCAAGGTGTAGCGATGGGTATCATCCGCTGATGAGCGATGGGGTACATCCGCTATCAAGGTGTAGCGATGGGTATCGTCCGCTGAGCGATGGGGTACATCCGCTATCAAGGTGTAGCGATGGGTATCATCCGCTGAATAAAGAGATACATCCGCTATCAAGGCGTAGCGATGGGTATCATACGATGAGTTATGTCGAGCGAGGGGGCCAATTATACCGCTGTCATAATGGAACCCGGACAGTCCCACTTCTAATTAACATAGTTTGTCGTGAGCATATATGTGAAGTATGATGTTTAATCATTTATGGCAAGAACTAATGATTTTATGCATGACTATGAAACAGGGACAACAAAAGAGGGTTAATACGATTAACCAGGAAGTATATGTTATCAATTACTTTTATGCATTTATTTATATGCCATTTCCTTATGATGTTAAGTAACGATGTAAATGCTCACGATGGGTTGTTCCTGTAGGTACACCTTTGGACTAAAGGACTAAGGGCCGGGTTGTGTCAGTGAGCTTTGAGGAGCATGAAAGAAGTTAGGATACAGGAATTCTTTGGATAGTCTCTACTCTAGGAGTAGACTTAATTCTATCGCCATAACATTCTTTTGCGAATGTAATAAGTTAAGTTTGAAATTTCATTTTCGGCCTGTAATCTTATTAGCTCCAAGCTACAACCGAAACCCTAAGACGATATAAATGCATGTTTAGTCCCTAATAGGTGATTAATATGATGTTAAGGTAGGAAGATCCTACATTAGTGGTATCAGAGCAGTGGTTAGATAACCCGGGAACGAGTGAAGGGTAGCCTTAGCAATAAGTTGGCTAGGTGCTTACTTTTAACATGTTTTATGCATATGTTGCATATGAAGGATATGATGTTGTATTAACATGTTTTGTTTCTCTAACGACGTATTATATGAACTGCTTTTGGGTATCGTTGTTAACCCTTGTGTTGCAGCATAGCAGCAAATGCAGAAGTAAGTGATACGATATTATATGCACTTCTCCGTCGCCCACGCCTCTTGTAGTCTCGACCCCCGCCGGAAGGAGTATGATTACTGATCGGATCGTCTACGATGGCCTCATTTATTTTGAGGATAAAGAACTAAGGTCAGATTTGATTGTTCTGGGGATGTCAGATTTTGACTGCATTCTGGGCATTGATGCTCTGAACAGGTATCAGGCGGTTGTGAACTAAGGCAGAGAACTGTACGATTCAAATCTGATAAGGGAGTTCCATGGACGTTCTATGGGGATGGTTCTCGCTCTAAGATCCCGTTGATATCTACTGCCAAGATGGCATAGTTGTTGGAACGGGGCCATACAGGCTACCTCATATATGCCGTTGATGTTACGAAAAAAAGAAAGAAGAGTTAAAGGTTGAGGATGTGCCAGTAGTGGCGGTGTTTCCTGATGCATTTCCGGAAGAGATTCCCGGATTCCCACCGACGAGAGAGGTCGAGTTTGGGATTAAGTTACTACCAGGGACGCCTACCATTTCTCGTGCCCGTATAGGATGGCACCAGTGGAATTAAGGGAATTAAAGGTTCAGTTGCAAGAGCTCCTTGGCAAGGACTATATACACCCTAGCATGTCGCCTTGGGATGCACCAGTCCTATTTGTCGAAAAGAAAGATGGTTCATTGCGGTTGTGCACCGATTTCAGACAACTGAACAAAGCCATAGTGAAGAATAAGTATCCGCTTCCGGGGATCGACGATTTGTTTGATCAGCTGCAGAGTACGAGGCTCTACAGTAAGATCGATCTGAGATCGGGGATCATCAGATTCGAGTTTGAGAGGACGATGTACAGAAGGCAGCTTCCAGGACCTTATGTGGGCACTACGGATTCTTAGTCATGCCCTTTGGGGTGACGGATGCCCCAACTATTTTATGAGCCTGATGAACAAGGTGATCCGACCATGTTTGGATCAGTTCGTCATAGTTTCCATTGACGATGTACTTATTTACTCTCGAACTGAAGAGGAACATGTAAAGCACTTGAGAACAGTACTCCAGATCCTTAGGGATCATCAGTTGTATGCAAAGCTCAGTAAGTACGAGTTCTGGTCGAGCAGTGTAGTATTCTTGGATCATGTTATATCAAGATCGCTAAGCCGCTGGCACGGTTGACTCAGGAAGGAGTCCCATTCTTTTGGTCCGAAGCTTGTGAGAAAAGCTTCCAAGGATTGAAGCGTCGTCTGACGACAGTGCCAGGGTTGCCTTGTACACGAATACATCACTTCAAGGTTTGGGATATGTGTTGATGCGAGATAAGCTTGTGCTGGCTTATGCATCGAAGCGGTTGAAACCACATGAGGCTAGGTACCCAGTCCAAGATTTGGAGCTGGCAGCCATTATGTTTGCCTTGAAATTTGGAGGCATTACTCGGACGGTACATCGTTTACCATCTACACGGACCATAAGAGCCTGGAGTTTTGTTCACACAGGCTGAGATGAATATGCGACAAAGAAGATGGATGTCATGAATTTATCATCTATGATGACCTCTTGTTGCCATTTGGGCTATGATTTTGATGTAGACACGTCGCCGGTGCGAGTGTCGATCTTGTTGGCCGAGCCAGACATATTTGAGGTTTTCAGGAAAGCCAGAGATCGGATGATGAGGTTCAAAGATGGTCATCTATAGTACTTCAAAGACGGTCATCAAAGTTCAGAGTGGCAGAAGATGATTCATTGAGATTGGGCCACCGATGGGTAGTCCCGAATACGCCGGAGTTGCGTAAAGGAATCTTGGAGCAAGCTCACCGTAGCCGGTTCAGTATCCACCCAGGAAGAAGAAAGTTGTACAAGGACCTAAGTGGTCGCTTCTAGTGGAGACGTATGAAGCGTGATGTTATGGCCTTGTCAAAAGATGTTTGATCTGCCAGTAGGTAAAGACAGAAAGACAGAGGCCTGATGGCGAGCTGAAGAGCTCGGAAGTACCCCAATGGAAGTGGGAACATGTACCTATGGACTTTGTAACCCACTTGCCAAGAGCGGCCTCTGGATTCGATACGATCTGAGTGATCGTGGATAGGCTGACGAAGTAGCTCACTTCATCCTTTGTCATGTGTCTTTCGCGCACCTAAGGATGGCTAATTATATGTGTGGGATGTAGTGAGGTTACATAGAGTTCCAGTCTCGATTGTGTCTGACAGAGACCCAAGGTTTACTTCACATTTCGGGGAGGGTCTCCAGACGACTTTAGGCACAGAGGTGAGACTGAGTACGGCCTATCACCCTCAGTCAGACGGCCGGACAGAGCATACCCTTCAGACGCTCGAGGACATGTTGAGGGCATATGTTTTGGATGTTGATACTCCGTGGCAAGATTCAGTGCCAATGATGGAGTTCTCCGATATTAACAGCTATCAGACGAGCATTCGAATAACTCCTTTTGAAGCTCTTTACGGACGACGATGTAGGTCACCGCTGTATCGGGAGGACTTGACTAGTAAAGCGGTCAGATGACCGGATATGATTAACGATATGTAAGACAAGATTAAGTTGATACGCCAAAAGATGAAGATGACCCAGGATAGGCAAGCAACCTATGCCAACAAGCGGCGATGACCGCTAGAATTCCAAGTAGGAGACAGAGTCTTCTTGAGAATCTCACCCTTCAGAGGTGTAGTTCGTTTTGGTATACGGGGGAAGTATCCCCGAGGTATGTTGGTCCATATGAAGTATTGCAGCGTATCAGTACTTTGGCTTACTGTTTGGCTCTACCGCTGTCTTTATCTGTGATTCATGATGTTTTCCATGCTTCTATGCTACGGAAGTATGAGCCAGACCCGTCTCATGTATTATAGCCTAATGAAGTGCAGTTGGACTCAGATGTATCCTACGTAGAACGACCGGTTATAATTCTGGATCGAGAGGATCGCAGACTACGAAGTAAAGTTTTACCGATGGTCTAAGTTCAGTGGGATCGTCGGGGTGTCGAGGAGGCTACGTGGGAGACGGAGCGGCGTATGGTACAGTACTACCCGGAACTATTCTCTGGTATGTGATTTACGTTTAGTTTCTTTTGGGGTAAGTGCATGCGATTTCGAGGACGAAATCTTATAAGTAGGGGAGTAATGTGATGTCCCCGAAATGAGTAATTACAATTAAAGCATTAATTATGTTTATGTGATTAATTATGTGAATAATTGATTTATGTGTTGAAATTAATTACCACGATGAAATGCTTAGTCACATGATAGGCATGACCCGGGAGGGGAGTTACGTTTCAAGGTGCATGTTATGCATGATAGAAAATGAGGTGTTAACATGATTTAATTGTGTTGATTGTTAATTATGAGAAAAGTATGAATTTAATGAAGTTGGTTACATTTTTGTAAAATGCTTTTAAAATACCATGTTGGGGTATTTCATACATCATGTTAATTTTTGGGCATAATTTAATTAACCCTTTCCCCCACCTTACCCAACTCACTTTACCCTTTTCACTCTTAAATCCCCAATTACTCTCAAACCCTACCCTTTACCACATTTTCGAAATCCTTCAAAGGAGGAAGGAGGAAACTCCACAAAACTTGTGTTTGTGTGATCTTTGTTAAGATTTGGAGTCTTCAAGAGGTATGGAACCCTTCCTTAAGTTTTTATGAAGTTTGGATTTGAAATGGGATGATTTTGAAGTGATTTAAGTGGGTTTGGTTGGGTATATGTTGTATGTTGTTGGGGTATCATTTTTGAAGTGTTTTAAGTGGGTTTTAGTGGGTTATGATGTTATTGTTATTGTTGGGAAGTTTGGTGTTGAAAGGTATGAGAATAAGCTTGGAAAATGCACATAAAAATGGTGGAATCGCGGCCACTGGAAGTGGCGATCGATCGCTACAAAAGCAGCGATCGATCGCTACAAAAGCAGCGATCGATCGCCGAGAGGCAGTATGCGAAGATGAGGATAGGCGATCGATCGCCTCAAATGGCGCGATCGATCGCCAACGTCCAGTAGCCAAATGAGCATCAGGCGATCGATCGCCTCATTTTAAGCGATCGATCGCCGCTAAGTGAAAAATCGGGCGATCGATCGCCTCATTTTGAGCGATCGATCGCCACTGTTCAAAAGTTGAAAAATGATGATTTTTGTTGAATTTTTGGTATTGGGCTATTGTTTAGCTTCTAATATCAATTTGTATGGTTATGTAGAACCGTCCCAGGTACCCACGACTTCAAGGAGATAAAGTTCTACAATTTCTCCTTCTTTTGGAAATAAGGTACGTAAGAGACGTACGAGCATCGGACGGTAAACCATTCCCTTACATATTATGATGATGTTTACGATGATGATGTTTATGATGATGTTTATGATGATAATTGTGATAAATAAATTAAGATGATGATGTTTGTGAAGATGATATGATAAGTAAGTTATATTGATGATGATTATGATGACGATGTTACGATGATGATTATGATAAGTAAGTTATGAGAAGGATGATTATGATGATGAAGTTTATGATGATGATTTTGATAAGTAAGATTATGATGACGATGTTATGATGATAATGTTCATGTTAAGTAAGTTCATGATGATGATGTTACGATGACGATGCTTATGAAAAGTAAATTTATGATGATGGGATACGATGTTATTATGTGGTAAGATGCCACGGGGTAAGATACCCATATGGTAAGAGGCCATACTCCTACATTTTTATCATGCTATGATTGCATAAGAATTTACGATGCCATGATGATGTATATAATGAATAAAAATGATAAGATGTTTAAGATGATGTTATGATAAGTAAGTTCACGATGAAGATGACTTTATAATGAAATAAGATGACCAGATGCTTACGATGATGTTATGATAAAAGAAAATGATATGACGTTACTATAACGATTATGATGAGACGTTGATGTCTATAAGATAATAATGCTTATATGATAATGATGTTTACAAGATGATGATGTTTATGAGATGCTATGATGTTTATGATGAATATGAAACTATGTTCTTAAGAATGGTTGAATGTCCGGTGGTTATTATGGGCAAGCGAGGAAGGTCTTGCCGCTCACATAAATGAGCGATGGGGTACATCCGTTATCAAGGTGTAGCGATGGGTATCATCCGCTGATGAGCGATGGGGTACATCCGCTATCAAGGTGTAGCGATGGGTATCATCCGCTGAGCGATGGGGTACATCCGCTATCAAGGTGTAGCGATGGGTATCATCTGCTGAATAAAGAGATACATCCGCTATCAAGGCGTAACGATGGGTATCATACGATGAGTTATGTTGAGCGAGGGGGCCAATTATACCGCTGTCATAATGGAACCCGGACAGTCCCACTTCTAATTAACATAGTTTGTCGTGAGCATATATGTGAAGTATGATGTTTAATCATTTATGGCAAGAACTAATGATTTTATGCATGACTATGAAATAGGGACAACAAAAGAGGGTTAATACGATTAACCAGGAAGTATATGTTATCAATTACTTTCATGCATTTATTTATATGCCATTTCCTTATGATGTTAAGTAACGATGTAAATGCTCACGATGGGTTGTTCCTGTAGGTACACCTTTGGACTAAAGGACTAAGGGCCGGGTTGTGGCAGTGAGCTTTGAGGAGCATGAAAGAAGTTAGGATACAGGAATTCTTTGGATAGTCTCTACTCTAGGAGTAGAATTAATTCTATCGCCATAACATTCTTTTGCGAATGTAATAAGTTAAGTTTGAAATTTCATTTTCGGCCTGTAATCTTATTAGCTCCAAGCTACAACCGAAACCCAAATAGGTGATTAATATGATGTTAAGGTAGGAAGATCCTACATATAGGGTGCATGCTATGTAAGTGGGTTTGTATTGGGGAAAATTGGACATTGTGTGGGATAATGCAAGAAATTTTATTGTTGGTATATTATGCTATGGTTGCAAGTGATTTTCCCCCTGATTGCATGGTATTATGCACTAAATACATGGGTTAATATACTAACAGTGGGTTAAGAGGACGAGGTCCTTACATTAGTGGTATCAGAGCAGTGGTTTGCTCTTGGGGTTGTTGAGGGCCTAGGAACATGTTGATGGAAGCGGGTAACACATATATATATACATGATGGTAGTTAGTGTTGTGTGACACAACTATTTTTCTTATGTGCGTTTATGTTATGGGATTGGAAATAGAATGTGTTATTGCTAACCATTGTGGTTGCAGATGTGTATTGGATGTTTGGTGCACATCATGAAGAGTTGTTGTTATATTCGAGTGGTGATTTTAATTCTTTGTCGTTGTCATTTGAGCAATGATAGAATACTTGCCGCTGTTCCACGAAAGTGAGGGGTATTAATGCCGCGGTCATGACAAGCGAGGTTCATTAAAATACACTGTAATAACAAGATGTGACATAAATACTTTGCCGCTCATAGCGATGTATATTGTGATATGGAATATCGCTGTTACACGAAAGTGAGGTATCGTTGTTATATTTGAGTGATGATTTTAATGCCTTGACGCTGTCATTTGAAGCGTTTATAGAATACTTGCCTCTGTCATATCGTAGCGAGGAAAGAATATTTGCCGCTAAGATGTTGAAGCGATGGTAAATGTTGCATGTCGCATTAAAGCGAGGTTATTTGATGCCGCTGATATGTCAAAGCGAGGGGTATTAGTGCTGCTGTCATGACAAGTGAGGTTCATTATAACAAGATTATGATATGGCGATGTTTCATACCGTCGGATATATATCGATGGTTAATTCCGCTAATTCTATGGCGATGGTTCATGCCGCCGGATATATATAGCGATGGTAATTCCGCTAATTCTATGGCGATGGTTCATACAGCCGGATATATATATTGATGGTTCATTCCGCTAATTCTATGGCGATGGTTCATGCCACCGGATATGTGATGTCTGGGATAATTATTAATTGTTAAATGGATTTAATTATGATATTTATATGATGTGTCGGGATTTAATTCTTGGGTATCGGACTTGGGACCGGAGTTGGGATAAATAATTCCGGGTTGAACTTGTGATGCAAATTAAATTTAGAGTGGTTTTTCTTGCAACAATATATTAGATGATTTAAATTAAAATAAAAAATAAAAGAAAAAGAAAAGGGATTGGATGATAATTTATGTGGTGGAAGGAGATTTAATCAAGGGTTTATTTATCTCTCCTAAACAACAAAAAACTAGACCAAAACTTCATCTTCCATCCTCCTCATTAGCGCCGCTTCTTCCCTCCTTGAAGAGCCGATTCCGGCTTAGCTTCAGGCACGAAATTTGTTCAGGTTTGTACGTGTAATCTCGTCTTACACCTAGACCATTCTTCTTCCTTGGAAATTTCGGTGAGGTATGCGATTTTCTTAATGTTTGGGGGGAAGTTTGGGTCGAAAATTCATTGTTAAGCAGGGGGTTTGTTTTTTATTCTTTTTAGTCGACTATTGCATCGTCTAGTTCTTATTTTTGCCTTCACTTAGCTGGTGTTGGAAAGTGACGTAAATTTTCAATTTCCATTTCTTCACTGGGTTCGAATTTTTGCCTGCTGCTTGGGGAAAGAAGTGATGTCCTTGGCTCGAAAATTCTGATGGCTGTGTGTGTGGTCGTGTGCATATCTGTGCAGCTGTGTACGTGTGTGCACTAGTATGCAGTCGAGTTGTGGCTGCCTGGGGGATGTAACTTCAGGTTTAATCACATATGGTTTTGTTGGATTGTGTTGTAGCTTATTTGGTTGCTAGCTTGTTAATATACACACCATTCGATTTGGTCTCTCCTATATTGCTACATCGTTTGAACTTGCTGTTGGATTTGGGATTTTATGCTATGTGGAGATATGTTGCTATTATGTAATATTTTATACCATGTTTTGTTCAAAAAAAAATTCAGCAGATTTTTGGAAGGGAGTTATGTGTTTTAATGGATCAAATTTTTGTGCTATAATGGTTTAATTGAGGGGGAACTGCATGGCTGAATTTAGGGGCTGTGATGGACGAAAATTAGGGCTTTATTGGGGCTTAAAATCATGCTTATAAGGTGTTTGATAATACACTTAAGTGGTGTTCAAATGTTGGCCAAAAGCTCTACTAAAGGTGAAGTAAGAAAGCTTATCTTTATGGCTTTTATCATGGAAGTGTCTTGGTAAGTGTTGGGCTAAGGTTTGAGATGCTAATAACTTGGAACTTATATGATTGTGTGAATAGGTGAGTTAGATAGATATTAATGTGTGTTATAAACATGTATTAAAGTGTATATTAATGAATATACTTGCATGTGTGCAATAACATGAATTGGAGACTTTATTGAGTATTTAAATGGCAATTCTATGAACTAACTGTATAGTTTCTTAGAGTAATATCGATTGCCTTGTCCTTGTAACAATGTCCATTTTATTGAGTTGTGAATCGAGGATATTGAATTGAAGTTGAGAAATATATATACTATATTGATTGGATTGTAAATTATTAATATTGAGTGATGACTTTGTTCAGATATTTCATGAGCATACAGACGTCGAGTGGGGCATAATCATGTTGTCGACTATAAGGTACGTGGTGACGTTACAAGCAGGTATAATATGAATTATTTTATATTCCAGTATTCATAAATTGTTGAAGTGTGATGACTGAATATAAGGGAACGGATATGTGAATTGTGATTTGTTATATGTGGTATGGTGGACACGTAAATGTACGTGGTCCGGACATGGAGTTGGGTATGGATGCCTTTGGCATGACCAGCATGAGAAAGTGTTGAATGATAGATTGATAGACATAACTGCATTGATATGGAATTATTTATGATTGAGCATAAATAATAGATTCTTGTTGTATTGAATTCATCGTGTGGTTGAGTATCATATTCTCAGTGACGATACTAAACTTGATATTATGAAAGCGTGTAAGTTTGAAACAGGAACATTGCGTGGAAGCTATACAGATTCGGAACTTTACAGGGAGTATATTTTATAGATTTTCAATACTCTTGAATTGTGATATTATGATCTTATCATGATCTTTATGCATTGTTACGATATGGGTAGTGTGATGTTGGTATACTCACCCTGTGTGGGGGGCTGTTTCTGTTGAAACAGGTATACAGCTACAAATTTATTTTGGCGTAGCAAGCTCGAGCTTGGTTGAACAATATTGCTTCCTGAAGCGTAGAATGAGATTGGGTAAATGGTATACATTATTTATGTAACTAGATGGATATTCATTATTTGTTGCTCGTATGTGAGCACTTGGAGTCGTGTATATGGACTGTATATTGGTGTTGAAGTCCACTTTTTATATCTTCTTAGTATATTGACTTCCCTGGCTGGGAACTTACTTATGGTTTTGATTTCTTTTAGTATCGTGTTTTTCCCTGGCTGGGAATTATTTTTGGTGATGTGTTTTTATTTTGGGATAGCTCAATTTATGGGGAGACTCTGCCCAAATTTTTATAAAAACCCACAATGTAAAGTGGTGCAATGGTGATGATAATGGGTGAACCTTGAGTCTTATTACTGAGTATTATTTATGTCATGAAGAATATGTGAAGCATGTAATGATTCTTTTAAAGAATGAAAATTTTTATAATCATACGACGTCATAAATGCACTAATGACGAGTTAAGGGGTTGGGGCCTTACAGGATATATATAGCGATGGTTCATTCCTCTAATTCTATGGCGACGGTTCATGCCGCCGGATATATATAGCGATGGTTCATTTCGCTAATTCTATGGCGAGGGTTCATGCCACCGGATATATATAGCGATGGTTCATTCCGTTATTTCTATGGCGATGGTTCAGCTCGCCAGATATATATAGCGATGGTTCATTCCGCTAATTCTTTGGCGATGGTTCAGGCCGCCGGATATATATAGCGATGGTTCATTCCGCTAATTCTATGGCGATGGTTCATGCCGCCGGATATATATAGCGATGTTTCATCCCGCTAATTCTATGGCGATGGTTCATGTCACTGATTCCATAGCGATGTTTCATGCCGCTGATTTTATAACGATGGGTTATGCCGCTATGTACGTAGCACAGGATTGTGCCGCCTTCGAGCGATGGGTGCTGATTACGTATCACTGTTGGGCGATGAATACAGGTATGCTGCTATCTTGTTAGTGATGAGTTATGGTATATTGCTATTTTGTTAACATTATTGTGGATGTCATGTATTGACATGTATCGTCACGAGTTGACGATGGTATTATGGATGTCATGTATTGACATGTACTTTCATGGGTTGACGATGATATTGTGGATGTCATGTATTGACATGTACCATCAAATGTTGACAATGATATTGTGGATGTCATGTATTGACATGTACCGTCATGGGTTGGCGATGATTATGGATGTCATGTGTTGACATGTACCGTCACAAGATGACGATGACATAGTGGATATTCTATGTAGACGTGTGCCATTGTTACGATGAATAATACATTTGGGTATATGCATTTAGTCGTATAGTTTGAGTGCCGATGGTGGGCAGAGGGTGGTGTCTGCGTCATCGGTTGACCAGACAATTTTGCCGAGCAGGTTTGCTGGATGAATAAATGGATGCACCGTACAGGTAAGTGTGCCGCAGCACGTATTTGAGGCAATTATTTTACTAGTAGTGGTACCTTCGTGTATACTCGTTGGGATGGTTATGGCCAAGTAACTGGAGGTAGGAGTAGTTATTGAGGAAACTACTTGCTTATACCGATGTGACGTATGGTGGACATGGTCACACCCACACATGAAGGTGTGGAATAAATCCTAATGGATTTGGATCGCATTGTGGTTGAGTAAGGACACCGGAATGTCTGTTGTGCATTTGTATTAGAGAAATATTGGGTGATGACCCACTACTCTAATTGAAGGTACGGTATGGTATACCGGGGTGGAACCTATGATACATTGGTAGGTTTAGTATAAACCTAAGGAGACACCGATTTGCTAGCCATGTATTGTTGTAGTACTATAGTGAGCTTGGTATACGTCGTGTATACGGATTTCGGATTGGAAGTAGTGGCAAGGATGCACTATTTTGAACCAGTTGTGTATTTATTGGTTCCGGGATATATTTTGGTATAAATATATCCAGGTTTTCCGAACGGTGTTTCGGGATTGGAGGGTCATGGGTTCATGACACTTTCCTTGTGAGGAATGCGGTGTTGATATACCTATTGGGAATCCTTGAGAGATTCGATGATTCGGTACGTGTGGTGTTGATATGGAGTTCACACCATTAGCCGTTGGTTCGTCAATCGTCATTCTCCACTGGGTCAGAATAACTGAGGATTGACAGTTGTATTTGGGGCTTATGGATATGATTGGAGATACCCGAGTCGAGTGCATTGAGTATGCATATGGTGTTGGTGCTTAGACATGTATACCAGTGTGTGTATACGAATTCTAGCATATTGGTACATGTTGAGCATCGGATTAGTATGCTTGGATGAATGAATCTTTGGTGAGAGATTGTGGCACCTTGAGATTGGTAATCTCAATGACACGATATATTCTGAAGAATCAACGTGAGGTCCGGTTGACTTCCTCTGAGGAGGGATTGTCGTAGTTTGGGGTCATGGTAGTTCAATACTGGGTATCTATAGCATCCCTATGTTAGGATTGTTGAATCCTAGGGTAAACGAGGGATGGCCAGGATTGGATTTGTTGGGTGTCGTTGTCGACACACGTGGCGAGAACGCAATCGATTTTTCTTGCATGCCCTCTATGGAAACTTGAGGCATTGTGGAGTCTCGATGGTGTGTTTGGACCGAGATATGATTTCTTGGAACACACGGATGTAGGCATCTTTAGAGATGTGTTTGTGTTGATCGGTGGCTTTGAGTTTCCCGATCCGAGTTGCAAATGGTGCAACTACTCCCTCGACGGAGGTGGATTCGGAGAACGGAAACCGGGTTCAGTATGTGTATACTGTTGTATACTAGCGGTTTCCTTTGTAGCGATGGGTGTTGGACATCGTAGACTAAGCGGTGGAGATATCATGGAAGTGACATCTACGTTGGGATAAGGGATGATTCGAGTAGCTAGCAGTTACGGTTGACTGACTGCTTTTGGGTGGTTAGCAACGAGGCATGATGACGTCTTTTTCAGATTGAAATGGTTTTGGAGGTTTACTCCATTCCAGGATTTGGTGCGAGGTCGGTGTCCTCGCTGTTGGTGTTTCGATCATGAAGCATTCATGGATCGATGTTGTGGATCTGATTGGACTAAGAGGTCTTGGCAGTACGTGAAGTAAGCATGTGCAAATTTCGAGGATGAAATTTTATTGGTGGGGGATAATTGTGATGCCCGGGAATTAATGGTGAAAATCACAGTGTGGTAATGATCCTTAATGAATTTTAATTGTCGCAATTATGAATTAATTACGGTGTTGGGACTCCCGAGGATTTAAATCCGGTATTTGGGGTCGTTGGATCCAAGGGTTGAGATTGTAACTCATCGTGGTGATAAACCTTATGGTTTTTTGGTGGGATCTGGGGTCTGGCGTGCTTTGTGTCGGGGCTTGTAATGGAAATTGAGATCGAGAGATATTTATTGAACACATAATATTTTTAATGAGTCATGATGTATTTGTGGAGGACTCGGGATTTTGGAGCCTTGGCACTATATATATACCAAGTGGACTCGGTGTTCAGTCATTGTTCCCTCTCCTCTCTCTCCCCTCTTTAACGCCAATCTCACCCCCCACCCCCCCCAAACCCTTCTCTTTTCTCCCATGGAAGAAAATCGTTGGAGGCTCGACTTGGGAGCCAGATTTCTTGAAGATAATTTGGTATCCTTCTTCCCCTCGTCTCTATCTTTGATTTGATAGTAGTATTGTGGTGTTTGGTTGAGTTTAAGATTGGGTTTGAGTTTTTAAAATTTTAAAGATTTTTGGGTTGCAATGTTTAAGGGATTTTATGGTATTTATGTTGAGGAATAAATGTTTAATGGGTGTTGGGTTTGTTTATTTGGGGGTTTTAAGCTCAAAAACGCCATTTTCAAGCTATTACAGAGCTTCTCGATCGATCGGCTTCCCCTTGCCGATCGATCGAGCGATTTTGGAAAAATTGGTAGACGATGAACAGTGTGCTCGATCAATCGAGCAAAGTTGTAGATCGATCTAGATGGTCGGTCGATCGATCGAGATGGCTGCTCAATCGATCGAGATGGCTGCTCGATCGATCGAGAAAGGATGAATTTTGGGCAATTTTTGCTGGAACTCTCGATCGATCGAGAACATTTGGCCGACCCATTGAGATGCTCTGTTTTGTGGTTATTATTGTGTTGTTGTTATGGAATCGATGCATGCTTCGCCCGCGGTCTTTTAAAATGGTTAATCGTCATGGATTGATGATATAAGTAGGGATGTGCATGGGCACGTGGTTGCATGCTCTTAAATAATTGTGAGTTATTTTTGTGTTACCACATAATTCATCGGGTCACGGGACTAAGACAAGGTTTGATTCGGAAACGGAATTATAAGGTACGTATACCGTACAAGCATAGTATTTTATATTATTGCAATTGTGAAATGCATGATATACTGTTAATGCAATAAGTTGGTAAGTATTGCAAATTATATGGTGCCGCTATGGAGCGAGCAACGGTTGAGATGTTATCGCGATGGTGCGAACATCGGTTATGAGGCCGCCGCTGTTGAGCGTGCGAGAGTATGGAATGCCGCCGCTATTGAGCGAACAATGAAATATGATATGATAGAACTATGGAATCATGGCATAGATACATGTTTTTTTCTGTAATCATTACTTGAATTATTTATTCATACTTAATTTTGATATTGGCATGGTAAGAACGGGCGTAGTTAATCAATGTGATGATTAACTGATTTTGGGAATTTGATGGTTTGGTTATTGTGAGAACAGGAACAACGCGGGGAACCCTATGGGATTACGATACTATACAGGGAGTATCTTTTATGGTACAACTTTATGTTCTGTAGATTATGAATTATAATATTGTTGTTATTGAGATGGTGGATTGGTATGCTCACCCCGTGTGGGGGCTGTCTCTGTTGGGACAGGTGGAACAGGTGCAGCGGTAGCTCTGGTGTTGAGATCGAGCTATGGATTGGAGATACTTCCAGGATCGAGGTACCAGTGCCGGTATTGAGTAGGGTACTTTATACATATAATACACATTCACTCATTAAATGCTCGCATGTGAGCACTACTATATGTGTATATGGTTTGTATAAAAGGGCAAGGGCGTCTTTCTCTTTTCATTCATGTGTTGCATGCAATTAATTAAAAGAATTGCAAAATGAATTGAGATCATGTTAGTGTATTATAGGGTGCATGCTATGTAAGTGGATTTGTATTGGGAAAAACTGGACATTGTGTGGGATAATGCAAGAAATTTTATTGTTAGTATATTATGCTATGGTTGCATGTGATTTTCCCCCTGATTGCATGGTAGTATGAACTAAATACATGAGTTAATACACTAATAGCGGGTTAAGGGCATGGGGTCCTTACAATATTAGTGGACTGGAGCTTATTCAGGACCCGGTTTCTAAACCGGTACTTTTCAGCGGCTGCTAGGCAGACGAAGGAGAATATGTTCACTGAATTGAAGCAAGGCAACATGACAGTTTCTGACTATGCTCTACAGTACTCATCACTCTTGAGGTATGTCCTTCATATTGCTATCAATGGATATGCCAAGATGAGGCACTTCTTAAATGGCTTGAGGTCGGAGCTGTTTGATAGGGTCATTTCCAATAACCCCAGCTCCTTTGATGATGCTCTGACTAGAGCGGAACTAGCAAAAATTGGGGTGAGTGCTTACAAGGATATTGTACCCCCTAATGTGCCATCTCAGAGGTCTGTTTTTGACAGTCTGAAGCCACGAGGAGAGCAGTTTAAGCCTCTTGGAACTTCTTCATCTTCCCGATTTAGTGGGAAGCGGTCTAATAACCGATGGCCGGGAGATCGAAGGAGTAATGCACCGACCAACCGGGGACCAACAAAAGTTAGTATGATGGGGGAAACAAGATGCTATAATTGTGGAGGACCGCACTTGATGCGTGACTGCTCAGCTTGTTATAGTTGTGGCAAGATGGGCCACATTGCTCGGCATTGTACTACCCGAGGAGGACAGTCAGACTTCAGGTCGAACCGAGATTTGATGACAGGTCAGTACATCAGAGGCAACATATTATGCCTCGACCGTCGGGAGGTCAGAGAGTGGGACCACCTCAGGGGCAAGTGTATGCACTGACTAGAGAGCAGGCTGAGACAGCCCCAGAGGGGGTGATTGCGGGTAAGTGCTATTTATTTACGTATCCAGCTTTTATTTTGATAGATACATGTGCCTCCCACTCTTTTATATCTACGGATTTTGTGGAAAGACATCATATGTGCCCGTCTCCGTTGCCCACGCCTCTTATGGTCTCAACACCCACCGGAAGGAATGTGATTGCTGATCAGGTATTATCTGACTGCCTCATTTATTTTGAGGGCAATGATTTGAAGGCCGATTTGATTGTACTTGGAATGACGGACTTCGATTGCATTGTGGGCATCGATGTACTGAACAGATATCAGGCAGTGGTTGATTGCCGACAGAGGATAGTCCGCTTCCGATCTGATCAGGGGATTCGGTGGATATTTTATGGAAGTGGAACTCGTCCGAAGATTCCGTTAGTATCTGCTATCAAAATGTCAAGGCTATTGGACGTGGACATACGAGTTATCTCATCTATGCCATTGATGTTGCGGGAAAGAAGAAAGAGCAGAGAATTGAGGAGATACCCATGGTTGTGGAATTTGCCAAAAGTGTTTTCGGAAGAAATTACAGGCTTTCCGCTGAGTAGGGAAGTAGAATTCGGTATTGAGCTTTTACCAGAGACGTACGCTATTTCTCGTGCCCCTTATAGAATGGCACCAGCGGAGTTGAGGGAGTTGAAGGTGCAAATATAGGAACTTCTTGACAAGGGATACATACGTCCTAGTGTATCGTCTTGGGTGCACCAGTCTTATTTGTAAAGAAGAAGGATGGTTCGATGCGCTTGTGCATCGATTACCGACAGTTGAATAAAGCGACGGTAAAGAACAAGTACCCTCTTCCGTGGATTGATGATCTGTTTGATCAGTTACAGGGCACGAAGCTTTATAGCAAGATTGACTTGATGTCTGGTTACCATCAGATTCGGGTTAGAGACGAGGATGTTCAGAACATAGTATTCCGGTCTCGGTATTACGAGTTCTTAGTAATGCCGTTCGGAGTGACGAACGCCCCTGCTGTCTTTATGAGTCTGATGAACCGAGTATTCCAGCCGTATCTTGATCAGTTTGTTATGGTATTTATTGAGGACATTCTCATCTATTCTAGTAGCGAAGAGGAGCACGTGAAACATTTGCGTACAGTATTTCAGATTCTCCGGGATAATCAGTTGTTTGCCAAGCTCAGTAAATGTGAATTTTGGCTGGACAGTGTGGTATTTCTGGGTCATGTCATCTCCAGAGATGGGATATCAGTGGATCCCAGGAAGGTAGAGGCAGTAATGAAATGGTCTGCTCCTACCTCTGTACCCGAGATTCGGAGTTTTCTTAGCTTGACCGGATATTATTGATGCTTTGTCGAGGGACTCTCGAAAATTGCTAAGTTGTTGACGCAGTTGACTCAGGTGGCAACACAATGAAGGGGATAAAGTCCAACACACATGTGATGTCCGGAATAATTATTAATTGTTAAATGGATTTGATTATGATATTTATATGATGTGTTGGGATTTATTTCTTAAGTATCGGATATTGGAGTGGATTGGGATAAATGATCCTGGAATTCAACTTGTACCGTAAATTAAATTAAGGGGTTTTTGTAACATGATAGCAATGAGATTTAAAAATTATGAGAAATAACTTAAGGAGTAAAATAAAATGTAATGGTATGTTGTTGACTTTAAGTTAGGGTTGGACCCAACAAAAACACACATTGCCAATTTTACACACACACACATCGGCTCCATCTTCTCCCCTCATTCTCATTCCCGTCGCCCCTTTTGCCCGATAGATTTGGGCCATTTTCCCTGCAATGTTCAAGCACCATTTTGTTCAAGGCTTGTGTAGGTATGATACTAATCGATTCTTGATCATTTATCCTTGCTTGCACTTCGATTTTATAAGGTGTTTGAGAGACTTTTGATGCGTTTTTGTGGGGACGAACGGCTGGTGCGTATGGGTGTGTATTTTGCATCATATATGTGTATATTTCTAGGTTTGTGCGTGTGTATTTGATGTGACTAGAAATAGACACATCTTTAGCGCTTAATTGTCTACAATTTGGTAGGTTTTGATGGATAATTTGATACGTATACTACCTAATCGTATATTTGTGTAATTGTAGGTACAATTGAAGAAAACGAGCTAAAAATGATGTGTAAAGACCAAGAAAAGACATGAACATGACAAGGACTCAAAATTGATCAAGAAAAGGGCAAAAACGTAATTTTGGAGGAGGCGATCGACCGCATGGAGGAGGCAATCGATCGCCTATGGACAGAAAGTTGAGAAACAAAATTTACGAGGAGGCGATCGATCGCAAGAAAGGAGGCGACCGATTGCCAAAGTCCACTGGAGCCAAGCGCTCGATCGCATGAAAAGAGGCGATCGATCGCCAGTAGTATTTTGAAATTTTGGGAACTTGATTTCTTTCCTTCCTACATATAATTTAACCTACCCATCAGCCTCCATACCTCTGGATACTCGAAAATTAGCCTCTTTAGGAGATAATTGAGAGCTTAGAAGAGATTTTTCAATTTTTAGAATAGTTTTCTTTTGATTTTTGCAAAGACGCTCGAAGAACGAAGACGGATTCAACAAGCTGGAATCGTGCTTCGCTTTAGTAATTTCTTTTCCTTTGTTTAGTTAATGATTTTGAATCAGATTTTATTATTTTTAGATTCAATTATGCTAGGCTAAACTCTTAGATTCTTGGTTTAAGGGATACTTGCTTTTGGATTTGAATCTCTTGTGAGAATTTTGGTTTGTCTATTGAATTTAAATTCGATTTAAATTCTGTTTCTTCGTATCGATTTCAATTATTATTGTATTTGTTTATTAGATTGATCACCTAGTATTCATATGCATAATCGATAGCTAATCAAGAAGCAACTAAGATTAATAAGTACCGGCTGTAGGTGTTATTGAATTCTTAGGAGAAACGATTGGGCAATCAATAATTAACGGCTGTAGTTTCTATTAATTAGATTTATCGAACTCACTAGTTTTGAAATCTATCATTGATTTAATCATTAACGGCTGTAGTTTTGATTAGAGATTTGATAAGGGTCGGATTGAATGCTGTTTTCTCTTTGACTACGTATAAGGTGGGTAGGAATTCAATTTCCAATCGATGAATAATTGAAAGAATTCGAATGTTAGTGATTTGACGATCAAGAGAGAATTTTCCAAAAGTAAAGTTGACCGAAAACCAAGAATCGCTTCACTCTCATAAGTTTTAACCGTTTTAGTTAATCTCGTTAATTAGTTTAATTCTTAAAATTTGCTTAGTAGTAATCACTCAACTCAAAACCCCATTTTTACTATTCGTTGTTAAATTGACACGGGAAAAAACTACCTTCCCTGTGGGATCGATCCCTACTCTCGCTACTACATACTTTTGCTATAACTTGAGAAGGGTTAATTTGGGCGTACGCGATAAGCGCTACCAGTATTGCTACGTGCAGGTGTATGTGTATGCTTGGGCATGAGCTGTACGTATGATGTGCGTATTTGCAACGTGTGTGTGCGTGGGTTCTGCTGAGTGTGTGTAGGGTCTTCCTACCTTAACATCATATTATACACGTATTATGGACTAATCATGCATTCATAACCTCTAAAGGGTTCCAGTTGTAACTTTGAGCTAATAAGATTACGGGCCAAAAATGAAATTTCAACCTTAATTAATTACGATCTCAATACGAATGTTAAAGCGGTAGAATTATACTACTACTAGAGTAGAGACTATCCAGAAATCCTGAATCCTAACATCTTTCATGCTCCTCATAGCTCACTGCCTCAACCCGGCCCTTAGTCCTTTAGTCCAAAAGTGTACCTACAGGAACAACCCATCGTGAGCATGTACGTCGTTACTTAACATCATAAGGAAATGGCATATAAATAAATGCATGAACATAATTGGTAACATATACTTCCTGGTTAATCGCATTAACCTTCTTTGGTTGTCCCTGTCTCATAGCCATGCATATAATCATTAATTCTTGACATGAATGATTAAAATCATCGTCTTATAAATATCATCATCGTATAACGTCATCATCATATAAGTATCATCAACTTATAGCATCATCATCTTATAGTATCATCATCTTGTAACATCATCATCTTACATCATCATCATCTTATAATTATCATCCTCTTATATCATCATTATCATATGAGCATCGTCATCTTATGAATATCATCATCTTATAACATCATCATCATATAAGCATCATCATCTTATTAATATCATCATCTTATAACATCATCATCATATAAGCATCATCATCTTATTAATATCATCATCTTATACATCATCATCATATAAGCATCATCATCTTATTAATATCATCATCTTATACATCATCATCATATAAGCATCATCATCTTATTAATATCATCATCTTATAACATCATCATCGTATAAGCATCATCATCTTATAGCATCATAATAAAAGATAACAGTGAGTGTACGAAGTCTTAGTTAAGTAAACTAGCTGGTTATTCGTTAACTTCTTTTTGTTGACCTGATTTACCTTCATGCATATGGGCATCTTACCCCATGGCATCTTACCACATAATAACATCGTATGGCCTCTTACCATATGGGCATCTCACCCCGTGGCATCTTACCACATAATAACATCGTATGGCCTCTTACCATATTGGCATCTTACCCGTGGCATCTTACCACATTATAGCATTGTATGGCATCTTACCATATGGGCATCTTACCACATGATAACATTGTTATAACTTACTTATCATATCATCTTCATAAACATCATCATCATAAACATCATCATCTTAAACTTACTTATCACAATCATCATCATAAACATCATAATCTTAAACATCATCGTCATAACATCGTAAATACTTATGCAATCATAGCATGATCATAGTATAGGAGTATGGTTTACCGTCCGATGCCCGTACGTCTCTTACGTACCTTAATTCCAAAAGTGGAGAAAGTGAAGAACTCTATCTTCTCGATGTTGTTGGCACCTGGGATGGTTCCACACAACCATACAAATCGATATTAGAAGCTAAACAATAGCCAAATACCAAAAATTCAATAAAAATCATCATTTTCCAACTTTTGAACAGTGGCGATCGATCGCTCAAAACATGGCGATCGATCGCTCACCTGATTTTTCACTTAGCGGCGATCGATCGCTTAAAATGAGGCGATCGATCGCCTGATGCACATTTCGCTACTGGTCGTTGGCGATCGATCGCATACCTTCGTTTTTGTGTACTGCCTCTCGGCGATCGATCGCTGCTTTTGTAGCGATCGATCGCCACAACCAGTGGCCGCGATTTCACCATTTTTGTGTGCAGTTTCCAAGCTCATCCTCATACCTTTCAAAACCAAACTTCCCAACAATAACAATAACATCATAACCCACTAAAACCCACATAAAACACTCCAAAAATCATACCCCAAACTTATATAACACATACCCGAAAACAACCCACATAATCACCTCAAAAATCACCACATTTCAAATCCAAACATCATCAAAACTTTAGGGAGAGTCCCATACCTCTTGAAGACTCCAAATCTTGACAAGAATCACACAAACACAAGTTTTGTGGAACTTTCCTTCTCCTTTCTTGGAGGATTTCGAAAATGGGGAATGGGAAGGGTTTTGGGAATGAATTGGGGATTTTTGAGGGAAAGGGTAAAGTGAGGGGAAGGAGGGTGTAGTGGGGTATGTGGGTTAATTAAATTGTACCCAAAATTAACATGATGTATAAAATACCCCAACATGGTATTTTAAAAGCATTTTACAAAAATGCAACCAACTTCATTAAATCCATACTTTCCTCATAATTAACGATCAACACAATTAAATCATGTTAACACCCCATTTTCTATCATGCATAACATGCACCTTGAAACGTAACACCCCCCCTCCCCCCGGGTCATGCCTATCATGTGACTAAGCATTTCATCGTGATAATTAATTTCAACACGTAAATCAATTATCCACATAATTAATCACATAAACGTAATTAATGCCTTAATTGCAATTAATCATTTCGGGGACATCACAGTGAGTGCGTGTATGCAGCGTGTGTGGGGGTATTCTTTTGAGTGTACGTATATGAGGCTGGTGTCTGTATTTTGCAGCTTGTGTGTGTGTATTATGCTGTTGTATGTATGTATATACTGTTATTGATACGTATATACTGTTGTATGTGTAGATACAGTGTTGGGTATATGGGTATAAGTGTGTTTCAGCATATAACTAGGTATATATGTTGTGGCTTGGGGTTGGAGGAGGTGTTGACAATGAAGAATGTTAACTTAAATTAGTGTAATGGGTTAAGGCGGTTATGTGACGATAATTTGAGTAGGGATTGGGATTTGGATAGCATGTTAATGTTATTGATTGTAGGGATTTAATCATAACTCACTTTGTTGAACGGATTTTTGTTGAAAATGAATTGTTGATTAAATGTCGTGATTTAGTGTCGTTGTTTAAAAGATGAAGAGTAGATTCATGCTAGTACGAAAGGCCTTGAATTGGTAAGAGATAGCATCTTGTTGGCCATTTAGATCTGTAGACATTCTTGAAAGGAAAAATGTTGTATTAAAGTGATTCGATTCTTAGCCATTTTCTTTGGAAGTTTGAAGTATATCGGTAAGCATGAATCATATTTATGGAACTTAATGCATCTTTACTTTGTTTAAAGTTGAATTTAATGAAATAAAGACTTTATGTTTGGATTAAGAGAATTGGTTATAAATGGTAGAATCCCTTATATACATGGATTCTTCCTTGCATGGCTTGTTGCTTGAATCATTTCGGTGTTGGTTTGGGTGTTTGAATCATGTTGGTTGTTAAATTGAGTTTTGTGTTGTGAAGTTGAATTATGTGAGATTATGTGCATCAAATATTGGTTATGAGCTAACCCTTAAATCTTTGAGTTCATATAGAGCCTTCTTGAGTTCCCAGACAACGAGGAGGATGACTTGATGGTAAAAACACAGACTTTAAGGTACGTAGTGACGTACGAGCAGGTATACATATTATGAAGTAATTACATATTCATATATTCATGAATTTTTAAATGTCATGATGGAACGTAAGAAATGTATATGTGTGTTGAGTATGACATATGTGGTATGGTGGATACGTAATTGTACGTGATCCGAAAATATGAATATGTATATATGCATGTGTGGTATGAGGGATACGTAGATATACGTGATCCGAGTATACGAGATGAGTATTGATGCCTGGGGCATGATCAATATGAGAAAATGTCGAGAATGAGATAGATTGATAGGCAGGATCATGTGCGATATGAAATTGTTTATGATTCAGCATAAATAATAGAATTTGGTTGTATTGCATTTATCGTGTTGATGAGTATCATGTTTAAATAACGATACTGAACTTGATGTTATGAAAGTGTGTGAGTTTGAAACAGGAACAATGCGTGGAAGCTATACAGATTCAGAATTGTACAGGGAGTACATTTTTATAGATTTTCAATAATCATAAATTGTGATATTATGATCGTATCATATCTTTCTGCATTGTTATGATATGGGTATTATGATGTTGGTATGCTCACCCTGTGTGGGGGCTGTTTCTGTTGAAACAGGTACTACAGCTACAAAGTTGTTTTGGTGTAGCAAGCTCGAACTTGGTTGGATAATATTACTTCCTGAAGCGTAGAATGAGATTTGGTAAATGGTATACATTATTTATGCAACTAGATGGGTATTCATTATTTGTTGCTCGTATGTGAGCACTTGGAGTCGTGTATATGGACTGTATATTTGTGTTGAAGTCCACTTTTATATCTTCTTAGTATGGTGACTTCCCTGGCTGGGAACTTACTTATGGTTTTGATTTCTTTTAGTATTGTGTTTTTCCCTGGCTGGGAATTATTGTTGGTGATGTGTTTTATTTTGGGATAGCTCAATTTATGGGGAGACTCTTCCCAAATTTTTATAAAAAACCAAAATGTAAAAGTGGTGCAATGGTGATGATAATGGGTGAACCTTGAGTCTTATTGATGAGTATTATTTATGTCATGGAGAATATGTGAAGTATGTAATGATTCTTTTAAAGAATGAAATTTTTTTATACTCATATGACGTCATAATTGCATTATTGACGCGTTGGGTCGTTGGGGTCTTACATTAGTGGTATCAGAGCAGCGGTTAACTCTTTGGGATGTCTAAGGCCTAAGGGTGCGTCGAGAAATATGAATAGCACATGAATTATGCATGATTGTAGGTTTGCAACAGTGTGATGTGACATTTACACCTATATGCATAGTATGATGTGTATGATATGAAACAATATAAATTGAGTTATTGTTAACCGTTGCGGTTGCAGAGCTGATTAGGGACCATGAGAAACATGGCAATGAGGAATCACTGTCGATTCCAGTAGATACACCTATCGATGACGGTATTGTTGAGAAGCTCATGAGTATGGTAATTCGTTTTATTTACATCACTGACTTGAATATTGTGAAAGTGATGATGTCTTTTGAGATGTGTGATGAATGATTTGCCACGCTGACGGTATTTAAAGTCGATGGTAAATTGATGATAAGTGGACGTTGTTACTAGTAGAGGGATAAATGTGTTTTATTGAGTTGAGTTTTGTGTACATGTTATGTATATGTATGTGCAGAGCTGAGAAATCTGATTTTACAGGAGAAATCTGAAAATGAGATATGATATCTGAGGTTAGGAAATGGTAGGCAGTATTGTGCTGTTGGAGTATGACAAAAGATGATGTGGCAATCGGGTATGTGTGTGTCATTTACATGATGGCACAGGTACGTAATGATGTACAAGCATGGATGAATATATTTTCCACTGTATTATTGAAAAGCGAAGTGTCGCTTAGGTTTTGGGGTCGCTTTTATGGTTGACCGACGTGTTATTATTATGTGTGGGTCGCCTTCGTGTTGAGCGACGTGTTATTAGTATATGTGGGTCGCCGTGGGTACGAGCGACGTATTAATATATTTAAAGGTCACCGCCTAGTAGCGAGTGATGTGGGTCACCGCGTGTAGCGAGTGATGTGTATATTTAGAGGTCGCCACTAGAGTGTGCGATGTAATATTGGGTCACCACTGACGAGTGAGTGATGTTGTCGCTGCTGACGAGCGAGCGATGTGATATTGGGTCACCACTGACGAGTGAGTGATATGGTCACCGCTGACGAGCGAGCGATGTGATATGGGTCGCCACTGATGAGTGAGCGATGTGATATTGGGTCACCACTGATAAGTGAGTGATGTGGTCGCTGCTGACGAACGAGCGATGTGATATTGGGACGCCACTGAGGAGTGAGCGATGTGATTCGGGTCACCACTGACAAGTGAGTGATGTGGTCGCCGCTGGCAAGCGAGCGACGTGTATATTTCAGGATCAATGCTAGAGAGAGCATGCGACATGTATATTGATATTGAGTCGGTGCTAGGGAGAGCATGCGATGTGATTATTGTCGGGATCGACACTATTGAGAGTGTGCAATGTATTTTATGTGCCCCCACTATAGAGGGAGGGTGATGAATATACGTTGATTTAAATTGACCTTGTTGATTTGACGTATTGTGTAATATCCCCGAAATGATTATGTGATTTTAATCATTTGTTTATATTATGATGATTTAGTGTTAATTCATGGGGTTGAAATAATATGGTTGAGGAGTTACATTTCGGGGTGCATGCGACATATGTTGGGATGTTGGGGTTGTGGCATGATTATTTGGGGTGTGTGTTATTTGTTTTGGTAAAAGCATATTTAAATGGGAATTGAAGTATTTTATTGAGAAAATACTATAAAATATCATGTGAGGATATTTTAATACATCGTGCTAAATACTGGGACCAAAACATAACACATCACTTAACCCACCACTCAACCACCCCCCTTGACCCATACCCTGCTGCCAGCTGCTTACCCATACCCCTTGCCCAATCTCCCACTCCACCTTTCCATAGCTGAAACTCCTCCATCTCTCTCCCATTTTTCGTCCAACATCTGATAAGTAAGAAAAGGAGGAGATCCACCATTTTATTGCTTGGAAAGCTTGCAAAAATCGGAGCAAAAGAGGGTGAGAAACCATGTTCTGGTTTTGAATTTAAGTTGTTGAGTTCATGCTTTTTGTTGGTGTAAAAATGGCATGTTAGATTTGGTTTCTTAAAACCTTAGATTTAAATGCTTACATGGTGTTGTTATGAAGCTCTCAATATTTTTCCTTATATATATTACATGTTTTATGTAGAGGAAATAAGCATGTAAAGTATGGTGTTCGAAAATCTGGGTAAGGTTGTGCCCTGTTTTCTGGAAAAATATGAGTTGGGAGTGTTTTTATGAAGGTGATATCATGCACGTTAGCTTAGGTTTTGGTAAACCTTTGATGTGAAAATATGCATGGTAGTTTTGTGAAGCCCTTGGCATTTTTATTCGAGCAAAATTCATGACTTATGTGGTAGATTTCATTGCTTGAAAGAGGGTACTCAAAAATCTGGGCAGGAAGACAATCCCTGTTTTTCAGAAAAGTTGGTTGAGTACTGATGTTATAGGTTGATTTTAATGCATGTGGGTTTGTGTTTGGGGTATATATCTTATATGAATACACTCAGGGTAGTGTATTGTAGCTACTAGCATGTTTGTTTGGGCATGTTGTATGTCTTACATGTTAGATCGAAAGGTATGAATATCGGTGTTAGAGAGTTTCCGAAAATCTGGGCTGAAACAGAGCGACCGATCGATCGGTGAAGAACACCGATCGATCGGCAAAAGCCGTAGCATTTTTGCATAATTAAAACAGTTCACCGATCGATCGGTGATGAGGGCCGATCGATCGGTAGTGCTTTTTTTTAAAAAAATGTGGAATTTGTTTAAATTTGATATTGGATTGTAATGAGACATCTAATATTGTGTTGTACACTGGTGTAGAGCCTTCACAGACAGCTACACAGCGCAAGGGATAGAGTCCCACAACACACTACATTTTGGAAAGGTACGTAAGCGACGTACGGGCATCCCAACGGTAACATGTATTTTATGTTTGTCTATTTGACACATGGTGAATGCAATGTGATGCATTAAGAGTATGATACATGTTATTATGCATTGTTGTTGCATATTATGCATTGTTGTTGCATATTGTGATGTGGAATAAAGAGGTGTATTCCACGAGTCAGGGGTGATCATAGTGAAGGTTTTAATGCTTACGCTTGACCGCTAAAAATGTGGAGAGGGAGGGGGGAGGCTCGCTTGCACATGGAGGCGGGGTATACCATACTAAGCGAGGATGAGATACCGCTAGTATGAAGAAGCGAGGATGAGATACCGCTTGTTTTCAGATTGTAAAGCGAAGAAGCTTTAAAATAACTGATGATGACTGACTCAAGAAAAAGAGATGATATGTCATAACATTTATTGGTGAAGCCATATATTCATATAGTGTTTTGATTATGAATTGTGGTACAGGGACAACCAATGGGCATTGTAAATGCGATGGAAATACAGTAAGTGTTTTGTATTTTATGATTATGCATTTACGTCTTACATTCATATTATGTTGAATATGAATTATGTTATGCTCATGTGTTGGGGGTTGTCTTTGTAGGTGCTTTTGATGATGAGAACCAGGGTCGGGGTTGAAAAGCTGAGCTGTAAGGAGTGCTACAGGATTAGTATGTTAGAGAAATTTTTGTATAGCTTCTACATGTGGTAGAGTAAGACTATAGTGTAGTACTTTTTGTAGGAATTTGTGAAATTCCTTTTGAAACTTTTGGTACTGTATCTCTTAAGCTCAGGTTAATCAACATGACTCATTACTCTGATTTATTCATATGAATGTTCAGTTCTCTTAATCACACCTATTAGTATCTTTGAGATATCGGGGTCTCACATTTAGTGGTATCAGAGCAGTGGTTAGATAACCAGGGAAGAGTAAAGGGTAGCCTTTAGAGACAAGTTGGTTAGGTATTCATTGTTGGGCATGTTATGCATGTGATGCATATTTTTGTATAAGTGTTATACTAACATGCTTTGAATATGATACTCTTGTTATCTAACGGCTTATACTATGAACTGCTTTTGGTATTGTTGTTAACTCTTGCGTTGCAGCATGGCGGCTATTAACCCGGAGAACCTCAATGAAGAGGTAGGGGATATGGGCAGTATGAATGCTAGTGTTGCTCAGATGAATCCTTTACCGCCACTTGCTGTGGTAGTGGAGCCCAGTGCACAGATGTTATTACCAGGGGAGCTCAGTTTGACACAGTTTCTGAACTTCCGTCCACCCATGTTTGAGGGGACCGAGTCTGGAGAAGGGGCCGAAGAGTGGCTGGAAAGGATAGAACAGATACTAGTGACTGCGCCCTGTGCACGTACCGCATGGCTGAGGTTAGCCGAGTTTCAGATGGCGAAGAAGCCTTCTATGTGGTGGAAGACCACTGTGATGGAGCTGAGGGCTCAAGGTATGGTAGTGGACTGGACTGTATTCAGGACCCGGTTTCTTAACCGGTATTTTTCTGCAGCTGCCAGACAAGTAAAGGAGGACGAGTTCACTAATTTGAAGCAGGGCAGCATGTCAGTTTCAGACTTTGCTTTGCAGTATTCCTCACTGTTGAGGTATGTCCCCCATATCGCTGTGAGCAGCCATGCAAAGATGAGGCATTTCCTGAAGGGACTGAGGCCAGAACTATTTGACCGGGTTGTCTCCAACAACCCCAGCTCTTTTGATGACGCCCTGACACGGGCAGAGTTGGCAGAGATTACAGTGGGCGCGTACAAGGATGTTGTACCCCCTTTCGTACCACCACAGAGGCTTGTTACTGATAGTTTGAAACCACGAGGGGATCAGTTCAAGGCTCGTGGAGCCTCATCATCTTCCAGATTTAGTGGGAAGAAATCTCAGGGTCAGAAGTAGAGCAATCGAGGACCTACACAGGGGAGTAAGGCAGGAGGGGACAGGTGTGACCGCTGTGGAGGATTTCACTTGTCACGTGACTGCCGAGGCTGTTATGTTTGTGGCAAGGTGGGTCACTTAGCTCGGAACTGCCCCAATCGGGCAAGTCAGGCAGACTCAGGGCCGAATAGGCCAAGATTTGACGCTAGGATGGCACCACTGAGACAGCAGTTTGCGCCTCGACCGCAGGGAGGTCAGGCGATGGGACCGCCGCAGGGTCAGGTGTATGCACTGACTAGGGAGCAGGCTGAGGCAGCCCCGGAGGAGGTCATTGCTGGTACGTGTCATTTATTTATGTACCCTGCATTTATTTTGATAGATACAGGTGCTTCTCATTCTTTTGTATCTGTTGCTTTTGTGGAGAGACACCGCTTGTGCTCGTCTCTGTTACCCACGCCTCTCATGGTCTCGACACCCACGGGAAAGCATGTGATTGCGGACCGACTGTTATCTGACTGCCTCATTTATTTTGAGGGCAATGATCTGAGGGCCGATCTGATTCAGTTAGAGATGGCAGATTTTGACTGCATTATCGGCATTGATGTGTTGAGCAGATACCGAGCTGTGGTAGATTGCCGACAGAGGATGGTACGTTTTCTATCTGATCAGGGGTTCTAGTGGACCTTTTATGGGGATGGCTCTCGTCCAAGGATTCCAGTGATCTCAGCGGTTAAGATGTCGCGGTTATTGGAACGCGGCCACACGGGCTACCTTATTTATGCCATGGATGCATCGGACGAAAAGGAAGTGAGAGCCGAGGACATTCCAGTTGTGGTGGAATTCATTGATGTGTTCCCAGATGAGATTCCAGGGTTTCCGCCTGTCAGGGATGTTGAGTTCGCCATTGAGCTGCTGCCGGGGACTTCTGCTATTTCTCGTGCCCCGTACAGGATGGCACCGGCAGAGCTGAGAAAGCTGAAGGTACAATTACAGGAGCTCCTTGACAAGGGATACATTCATCCTAGTGTATCGCCTTGGGGTGCACCAGTCTTGTTCGTGAAAAAGAAGGATGGTTCAATGCGTCTATGCATTGACTACAGGCAACTGAACAAGGCCACAGTGAAGAACAGGTATCCACTTCCGAGGATTGATGATCTGTTCGACCAGTTGCACGGTACAGAGGTGTACTCAAAGATAGACTTGAGGTCAGGCTATCATCAGGTGCGGGTTAGAGCTGGCGATGTCCAAAATACAGCTTTTAGAACTCGGTATGGGCACTACGAGTTCTTAGTGATGCCATTCGGAGTGACAAATGCACCTGCAGTTTTTATGAGCCTGATGAACAGAGTATTTCAGGAATACCTCGATCAGTTTGTGATCGTATTCATTGATGACATCCTTGTCTATTCAAGGAGTAAGGAGGATCATGCCGATCATCTGAGGATAGCGCTCCAATCCTCAGAGATCATCAGTTGTACGCCAAACTCAGCAAGTGTGAGTTCTGGCTGAGCAGTGTAGCATTCTTGGGCCATATCATTTCACGAGAGGGGATATCAGTAGACCCGAGGAAGATAGAGGCAGTTATGGATTGGTCTACCCCTACTTCAGTCAGTGAGATTCGGAGTTTTCTTGGGTTGGCTGGCTATTATCGACGTTTCGTCGAGGGTTTCTCAAAGATCGCTAAGCCACTTACACAGCTGACTCAGAAGGGAGTCCCTTTTTGTTGGACATAGGCTTGTGAGCAGAGCTTTAGGGAATTAAAGCACAGACTGACTACGGCACCAATTCTAGTGATTCCCAAGGAGAACAAGGGGTTTATCCTTTATACTGACGCATCGCTACAGGGCCTAGGATGCGTACTGATGCAGGACAGACATGTAGTGGCTTATGCTTCTAGACAATTGAAGCCACACGAGACGAGGTATCCAGTCCATGATTTGGAGTTAGCAGCTATAGTGTTTGCCTTGAAGATATGGCGACACTACTTATACGGTACATCATTCACCATCTTCACTGATCACAAGAGCCTGAAGTTCTTGTTTACACAGGCTGAGCTGAACATGAGGCAGAGGAGATGGATGGATCTGCTGAAGGATTATGATTGTGAAATCCTATACCATCCCGGGAAAGCAAATTTGACAGCTGACGCTTTGAGTCGGAAAGTGAGGAGCACAGCAGATGATGCCATGTGCTTATCAGCTATGTTGGGCTCCTACTGTCAGTTGGGGTTTGATTATGATGTATCTACTTCACCAGTACAGGTTTTGACCTTGCTAGCTGAGCCTGTTATTTATGATCACATCAGGAAGGCTCAGGGGACCGACGCAGAGGTTCAGAGATTGATGTTAGTGGTTCATTCAGGTCAGCCATCGAGATTCAGAGTGGCTGAGGACGGTTCTCTGAGACTTGGCGACAGATGGGTGGTTCCAGATACACCCGAGTTGCGACGGGGTATATTACAGCGAGCTCATTGCAGCAGGATGAGTGTCCACCCGGGCGGGAAGAAGATGTATAAGGATCTACGCAACCAGTTCTGGTGGAGGCGTATGAAACAAGATGTCACCTCATTCGTTAAGAGATGTTTGATCTGTCAGCAGGTGAAGGCTGAGAGGCAGAGGCCTGGAGGTGAACTAAGGAGTTTGGAGATACCCGAGTGGAAGTGGCAGCACGTGTCTATGGATTTCGTGACCCACTTACCGAGGACTGTTTCCGGTTTTGATGCCATCTGGGTAGTCGTGGACAGATTGACTAAAGTGGCTCACTTCATTCCCTACTGTATGACATATACGCACTTGAGGATGGCACAGTTATATGTCAGAGATGTGGTGAGACTGCACGGGATCCCTGTTTCGATTGTGTCTGATCGAGATTCACGGTTTACATCTCACTTTTGGGAGGGTCTTCAGTCAGCTCTTGGTACAGAGTTGAGGTTGAGCACAGCCTATCATCCCCAGACGGACGGACAGACCGAGCGTACGATACAGACGCTCGAAGATATGTTGAGGGCTTGTGTGCTGGAGTTCGACACTTCTTGGCAGGACTCAGTAGCCTTGGTGGAATTTTCTTACAATAACAGTTACCAGGCTAGCATACAGATGGCTCCATTTGAAGCCCTCTATGGCAGGCGTTGTAGGTTGCCTTTGTGTCGGGATGATGTGGACCGTAAATCGGTCGGAGGACCAGAGTTGGTCCAGGATATGGAAGAAAAGGTAAAGATTATCAGGAGAAAGATGAAGGCAGCTCAGGACAGATAGGCAGCGTATGCCAATCAGCGGCGTAGGCCATTGGAGTTTCAGTTGGGCGACAGAGTCTTTCTGAAATTCGCCTTTCAGAGGTGTAGTACGGTTTGGTATGCGGGGGAAGTTGTCTCCTAGATACGTGGGGCCGTATGAGATTTTACAGCGTGTTGGTACTCTGGCGTACCGTTTGGCCTTACCACCTTCTCTGTCTAGTATACACGATGTATTCCATGTGCCTATGCTGAGGAAGTATGAGCCGGATACTTCACATGTGTTGCAGCCTTCAGAGGTGCAGATTGAGTCCGATGTTTCCTATGTGGAGCGACCTATCAGGATTTTGGATAGGGCGGATCGCAGACTGAGAAACAAAGTTATTCCTATGGTCAAAGTTCAGTGGGATCGTAGGGGTGTCAAGGAGGCCACGTGGGAGATGGAGCGACACATGGTGCAGCACTATCCAGAACTGTTTTCTGGTATGTGATTTATGTTTTGTTTATTTTGGGTAAGTGCATGCTGATTTCGAGGGTGAAATCTTATAAGTAGGGGAGTATTGTGATATCCCCGAAATGATTATGTGATTTTAATCATTTGTTTATATTATGATGATTTAGTGTTAATTCATGGGGTAGAATTAATATGGTTGAGGAGTTACATTTCGGGGTGCATGCGACATATGTTGGGATGTTGGGGTTGTGGCATGATTATTTGGGGTGTGTGTTATTTGTTTTGGTAAAAGCATATTTAAATGGGAATTGAAGTATTTTATTGAGAAAATACTATAAAATATCATGTGAGGATATTTTAATACATCGTGCTAAATACCGGGACCAAAACATAACACATCACTTAACCCACCACTCAACCACCCCCCTTGACCCATACCATGCTGCCAGCTGCCAGCTGCTTACCCATACCACTTGCCCCATCTCCCACTCCACCTTTCCATAGCTGAAACTCCTCCATCTCTCTCCCATTTTTCGTCCAACATCTGATAAGTAAGAAAAGGACGAGATCCACCAATTTTATTGCTTGGAAAGCTTGCAAAAATCGGAGCAAAAGAGGGTGAGAAACCATGTTCTGGTTTTGAATTTAAGTTGTTGAGTTCATGCTTTTTGTTGGTGTAAAAATGGCATGTTAGATTTGGTTTCTTAAAACCTTCGATTTAAATGCTTACATGGTGTTGTTATGAAGCTCTCAGTATTTTTCCTTATGTATATTACATGTTTTATGTAGAGGAAATAAGCATGTAAAGTATGGTGTTCGAAAATCTGGGTAAGGTTGTGCCCTGTTTTCTGGAAAAATATGAGTTGGGAGTGTTTTTATGAAGGTGATATCATGCACGTTAGCTTAGGTTTTGGTAAACCTTTGATGTGAAAATATGCATGGTAGTTTTGTGAAGCCCTTGGCATTTTTATTCGAGCAAAATTCATGACTTATGTGGTAGATTTCATTGCTTGAAAGAGGGTACTCAAAAATCTGGGCAGGAAGACAATGCCCTGTTTTTCAGAAAAGTGGGTTGAGTACTGATGTTATAGGGTGATTTTAATGCATGTGGGTTTGTGTTTGGGGTATATATCTTATATGAATACACTCAGGGTAGTGTATTGTAGCTACTAGCATGTTTGTTTGGGCATGTTGTATGTCTTACATGTTAGATCGAAAGGTATGAATATCGGTGTTAGAGAGTTTCCGGAAATCTGGGCTGAAACAGAGCGACCGATCGATCGGTGAAGAACACCGATCGATCGGCAAAAGCCGTAGCATTTTTGCATAATTCAAACAGTTCACCGATCGATCGGTGATGAGGGCCGATCGATCGGTAGTGCTTTTTTTTAAAAAAATGTGGAATTTGTTTAAATTTGATATTGGATTGTAATGAGACATCTAATATTGTGTTGTACACTGGTGTAGAGCCTTCACAGACAGCTACACAGCGCAGGGGATAGAGCCCCACAACACACTACATTTTGGAAAGGTACGTAAGAGACGTACAGGCATCCCAACGGTAACATGTATTTTATGTTTGTCTATTTGACACATGGTGAAAGCAATGTGATGCATTAAGAGTATGATACATGTTATTATGCATTGTTGTTGCATATTATGCATTGTTGTTGCATATTATGCATTGTTGTTGCATATTGTGATGTGGAATAAAGAGGTGTATTCCATGAGTCAGGGGTGATCACAGTGAAGGTTTTAATGCTTACGCTTGACCGCTAAAAATGTGGAGCGGGAGGGGGGAGGCTCGCTTGCACATGGAGGCGGGGTATACCATACTAAGCGAGGATGAGATACCGCTAGTATGAAGAAGCGAGGATGAGATACCGCTTGTTTTGAGATTGTAAAGCGAAGAAGCATTAAAATAACTGATGATGACTGACTCAAGAAAAAGAGATGATATGTCATGACATTTATTGGGGAAGCCATATATTCATATAGTGTTTTGATTATGAATTGTGGTACAGGGACAACCAATGGGCATTGTAAATGCGATGGAAATACAGGAAGTGTTTTGTATTTTATGATTATGCATTTACGTCTTACATTCATATTATGTTGAATATGAATTATGTTATGCTCATGTGTTGGGGGTTGTCTTTGTAGGTGCTTTTGATGATGAGAACCAGGGTCGGGGTTGAAAAGCTGAGCTGTAAGGAGTGCTACAGGATTAGCATGTTAGAGAAATTTTCGTATAGCTTCTACATGTGGTAGAGTAAGACTATAGTGTAGTACCTTTTGTAGGAATTTGTGAAATTCCTTTTGAAACTTTTGGTATTGTATCTCTTAAGCTCAGGTTAATCAACATGACTCATTACTCTGATTTATTCATATGAATGTTTAGTTCTCTTAATCGCACCTATTAGTATCTTTGAGATATCGGGGTCTCACATATTGTGATAATCAAAGTACAGGTGAAAGCGATCATGGAGATAGTGGATGAAGAGACATTATCGATTTCTTTCATTTTCATTGCAGTGGATGCAATAGCGGGGTGTGATTGATAACGATATATTGATGACATTTATTGGCGAGATGATGGTATGAATATATTGTGATATTTGAGATTTATAATATTTACCGCTATCATATCGAAGCGATGGAAATATTGTGAATGCCACTGATATGTCGACGCAATGAATTTTTTTGGACGGTAATGTTATTGATGATGAGTATATCAATTGTGTATTGATATGAAATTATATTTTGTGGAATATTTATGTTGAGAACAGGGGCAGTTTAAAGGATCGAATGTGGATCCACTTTGTACAGTAAGTGTTATTACATCTTATTGTTTTAAGAATGTAATTTTAGTCATTGTGATTATGGATATTATATGGATGCCAGTAGTGGCGATGATATTGTTCATGCCCGTAGTCCCAATGAGATTATGCATGCCAGTGTTGGCGATGAGTATTGATATATTGCTATTGTGTTAGCAATGAATATTAGGGTGTCGTCATTGGGCGATGAATATTGATGTGTTGCTATTATGTTAGCTTGAGTATCAATGTGTTGTTATTGTGCGAGCAATGTATATTGATGATGTGTTCATTTCAAATAGCTATGGACATTGTGTTATTGTCGTTCCTTGGGTACATGAGATATAGGCCCAAGAGAATATTGAAATGTTCCAGAGGAGCAAGGAGTTGAGGTAAATCATTTCGTTTGGTTTAACTGATTTATGTGGATTGTGAACTATCGCGATTGATTGTTGTGGTTTATGAGAACCAATTGAATTGAGAAAGAAATTGTAATGACATATAGTTGATATGTTCATTGATTATTGTTGCAGAGGCTAGATAATAGTGGGGTAATGATGGTCAGATTGAATGATATTGGTTTATGAAAACATGATTGTTTAGTATTGTGAGACTGATGATATATTAATCATGTTGTGTTGAGTTAAATGTGATCATGTTGACATTAGATTAATGGGTGATGACGTGGGATCACTATGAATGTCGTGTGTGGACATGTGATCATTGTGAACATTCATGAAATATTACTTGTTGAATAAAGGATTGAAATGAATTGCGTCATTGAGGCATGCAATTGATTCTTATGTTGAATTTCAATCACACGGACATGTGATAGTGTGCTGTAGCATGATGTGTATAGGATTGCGTGAACTTTTGACTCGGGGAATTAATGTTCGATGATGGAAACACTATGAATATCAAAATGCGTAAATGACAAGGTACGTGGTTATGTTATGAGTATTTGGAAATACTAATGAGTTTATTTTGTACTTGTCCCATGACAGATGATAGTTGGGTGATGAAATGCAGAATTTGATGCTTAAGAGCATGTGAGTACTGTGATGAGCATGATACTATGATGCTATTGTGTAATGTAGATGATTCCATCTACAAATGTATGATACGAATTATTCGATATTGATGTTGAGTTGTTGACGCCTTGTTTTAGATGGAGTATAATCGCGACATAGGAATATTGATGTTAGGCCATTCATCATGATTTGATATTGATGATATGTGGCTGTTGGTGCGTATAATGTGGATATATGTATGTGAGAATTACTAATGTGTTTTCTAGTAGTTACTTTACACCAGATAATAGCCAGGAGATGATATATGAGAGGTTGATGTGTAAGGGCTCAAGAGTACCATTATTTTATACGGACAAGGGTGACGTGCGATGTGACGAGGTTGGTATAAATTGCATAATTTTTCAACCACATAGGTATGGGGTTAATTACACGATAAAAGGTTGGTGTATCGTCATACATTTTGATATACACGTGATATGCATGGATTGCATGATTTAGCGATTATATGATGATGTTAATCTCGTAAGGATTCATATGAATAAGAGTATTTATATATGTTAACTGTTTGAGTGCTAATGTTGGAATATGGTAAAGTGATGTCAATGGAAGTCTTGCGATCGTTGGTGTAATGGGGCACATGTGTGAACCGTGATGATTTGGATTACTGTCATCCTACAGATGGTCAAGTCACTATCTTGAGCTGTATACCCCTAGTTGAATTTTACTGTTGGCTTTTATGGTAAACATGCATTTTAATTTCGAGGTCGAAATTTTATTAGTTGGGGAGAATTGTGATGTCCGGAATAATTATTAATTGTTAAATGGATTTGATTATGATATTTATATGATGTGTTGGGATTTATTTCTTAAGTATCGGATATTGGAGTGGATGGGGATAAATGATCCCGGAATTCAACTTGTACCGTAAATTAAATTAAGGGGTTTTTGTAACATGATAGCAATGAGATTTAAAAATTATGAGAAATAACTTAAGCGGAAAAATAAAATGTAATGGTATGTTGTTGACTTTAAGTTAGGGTTGGACCCAACAAAAACACACATTGCCAATTTTACAAACACACACATCGGCTCCATCTTCTCCCCCCATTCTCATTCCCATCGCCCCTTTTGCCCGATAGATTTGGGCGATTTTCCCTGCAATGTTCAAGCACCATTTTGTTCAAGGCTTGTGTAGGTATGATACTAATCGATTCTTAATCATTTATCCTTGCTTGCACTTCGATTTTATAAGGTTTTTGAGAGACTTTTGATGCGTTTTTGTGGGGACGAACGACTGGTGCGTATGGGTGTGTATTTTGCATCATATATGTGTATATTTCTAGGTTTGTGCGTGTGTATTGCTGCGGGTAGGTGTATGTGTATGCTGGGGTGTGAGATGTACGTATGATGTGCCTATTTGCAACGTGTGTGTGCGTGGGTTCTGCTGAGTGAGTGCGTGTATGAAGCGTGTGTGGGGGTATTCTTTTGAGTGTACGTATATGAGGCTGGTGTCTGTATTTTGCAGCTTGTGTGTGTGTGTTATGCTGCTGTATGTATGTATATACTGCTGTATGTGTAGATATAGTGCTGGGTATATGGGTATAAGTGTGTTTCAGCATATAACTAGGTATATATGTTGTGGCTTGGGGTTGGAGGAGGTGTTGACAATGAAGAATGTTAACTTAAATTAGTGTAATGGGTTAAGGCGGTTATGTGACGATAATTTGAGTAGGTATTGGGATTTGGATAGCATGTTAATGTTATTGATTGTAGGGATTTAATCATAACTCACTTTGTTGAACGGATTTTTGTTGAAAATGAATTGTTGATTAAATGTCGTGATTTAGTGTCGTTGTTTAAAAGATGAAGAGTAGATTCATGCTAGTACGAAAGGCCTTGAATTGGTATGGGATAGCATCTTGTTGGCCATTTAGATTTGTAGACATTCTTGAAAGGAAAAAATGTTGTATTAAAGTGATTCGATTCTTAGCCAATTTCTTTGTAAGTTTGAAGTATCTCGGTAAGCATGAATCATATTAATGGAACTTAATGCATCCTTACTTTGTTTAAAGTTGAATTTAATGAAATAAAGACTTTATGTTTGGATTAAGAGAATTGGTTATAAATGGTAGAATCCCTTATATACATGGATTCTTCCTTGCATGGCTTGTTGCTTGAATCATTTCGGTGTTGGTTTGGGTGTTTGAAGCATGTTGGTTGTTAAATTGAGTTTTGTGTTGGGAAGTTGAATTATGTGAGATTATGTGCATCAAATATTGGTTATGAGCTAACCCTTAAATCTTTGAGTTCATATAGAGCCTTCTTGAGTTCCCGGACAACGAGGAGGATGACTTGATGGTAAAAACACAGACTTTAAGGTACGTAGTGACGTACGAGCAGGTATACATATTACGAAGTAATTACATATTCATATATTCATGAATTATTAAATGTCATGATGGAACATAAGAAATGTATATGTGTGTTGAGTATGACATATGTGGTATGGTGGATACGTAATTGTACGTGATCCAAAAATATGAATATGTATATATGCATGTGTGGTATGAAGGATACGTAGATATACGTGATCCGAGTATACGAGATGAGTATTGATGCATGGGGCATGATCAATATGAGAAAATGTCGAGAATGAGATAGATTGATAGGCAGGATCATGTGCGATATGGAATTGTTTATGATTCAGCATAAATAATAGAATTTGGTTGTATTGCATTTATCGTGTTGATGAGTATCATGTTTAAATAACGATACTGAACTTGATGTTATGAAAGTGTGTGAGTTTGAAACAGGAACAGTGCGTGGAAGCTATACAGATTCAGAATTGTACAGGGAGTACATTTTTATAGATTTTCAATAATCGTAAATTGTGATATTATGATCGTATCATATCTTTATGCATTGTTATGATATGGGTATTATGATGTTGGTATGCTCACCCTGTGTTCTGTTTCTGTTGAAACAGGTACTACAGCTACAAAGTTATTTTGGTGTAGCAAGCTCGAACTTGGTTGGATAATATTGCTTCTTGAAGCGTAGAATGAGATTGGGTAAATGGTATACATTATTTATGCAACTAGATGGGTATTCATTATTTGTTGCTCGTATGTGAGCACTTGGAGTCGTGTATATGAACTGTATATTGGTGTTGAAGTCCACTTTTTATATCTTCTTAGTATGGTGACTTCCCTGGCTGGGAACTTACTTATGGTTTTGATTCTTTTAGTATGGTGTTTTTCCCTGGCTGGGAATTATTTTTGGTGATGTGTTTCATTTTGGGATAGCTCAATTTATGGGGAGACTCTACCCAAATTTTTATAAAAACCCACAATGTAAAAGTGGTGCAATGGTGATGATAATGGGTGAACCTTGAGTCTTATTGATGAGTATTATTTATGTCATGGAGAATATGTGAAGCATGTAATGATTCTTTTAAAGAATGAAATTTTTTTATACTCATATGACGTCAAAATTGCATTATTGACGAGTTTGGTTGTTGGGGTCTTACAACACATCCCATATTTGGAAAGGTACGTAGAGAGACGTACGGGCACCAACTGTTAACATGTATTTTATATACATATTGGATTATGGATTAGGGTTGCATATACATATTTGATTATGCATTGTGGTTGCATATATATATCTGTTGGAAGCTTGGTGCATATCCCATGAGTCGTTGTTATATTTGAGTGATGATTTTAAATGCTTTGCCGCTGTCATTTGAAGTCATGATAGAATACGTGCGGCTGTCATATCGTAGAGAGAAAATAATATTTGTCGCTAATATATTGAAGCGATGATACATGCCGCTGTCACATTAAAGCGAGGTTATTCAATGCCGCTGATATGTGGAAGCGAGGGGTATTAGTACAGTAGTCATGACAAGCGAGCTGCATTAAAATACACTGTTATAACAAGACTAGGGATTGGTTTGGTATTGATGGAAACCGGTGTTAACAAATCTAATATTAAAGTAGCAATAAGCCACTCTCGTATCCTTATTGAACAATTAACATTGTAAATCGATCTATGAAAACTTCTAGCCTTTGATTTTTGTAAATCTATTGCTATCACACATGTATTTGACTTTATCTCTCGATATCAGCCTGAAATCCACGACATAAATCACTATATCGAATTCCAATTTTACCTCTCGATCTCAATTGTAATTTACTATCATTCAAGGATGGCCAAACCCTTAAAAGCATGAAGAACAATGATCTATGCAATTAGATAATAAGAATCAATCAAAAACAATAAATTTAAATCATGGTCCATACGAAGGATCTCCTAAGTCTTGATAACAAACTTAGCCTAGCAACATATTTAAAATCAAATGCAAAATTGTGTTTTTCAACATCAAAAGCATAAAGAAATTAAATAGAAACAAAAAAAGTTTAGAAATACGGATAACTAGCGATGTTGAATCGTGTCGTCGAACCGTAGCTCAGTCTCGCTGTGTGCGTTCTGTACGTGAGTTTCTTCAGCACTATGTGAATTCTTCACTGCTGAATATACGTCAATTCCAGTCTCTTTCTTTTTTCCTCTGTGAATAATCCTCACGTCCCACTCTTTCCTCTTATCTCTTTCTCTTCCAAATCCTCTCTGTATGTTTCTGCTCTTCTGTATTACGTTGCTGCTCTTCCCAATTTGATCACGTTTTTCTCCTTTTTAAATCTGATATCGTGCGTGTTTCTACACGTCACTCTTCTGTTCTTATCTTTTGTTCCCAGTAAACTCTCCAATCTCTTTTGAATTCTCATACGTCTCTCGCTTTTATATGCTCTCTTCTAATATTAGCTCCTCTCTTCGTGGCTTCCCTCTCTCAATCTGATTCTTTTGCTTTTTCCCGTCACTTATATGCTGCGCTCTCTTTCTGATGTTCACGTAACTATCCTCTCTTTTCTGATATTCCAATCCCCGTCACTTGCTCACATACGTTTCTTCACCTTAGACGTGTCTTTCTCAACATATTATGCTCTTTTAAATCCTCTAATATCATATATTATAATATCATATATTATAATATAATATTTCATCCATGTTCGATAATATCCAGTTGTGCTCGGTTTTGTCCTTTTTCATTAATTAAAGCTCATTTTCTCCATTTTTATGCATTTGGACCTGGATTCCTGAAATATACAAATATATACCAAAACGCATAATATTTTCCAGGAATCACTACAAAAACATCTCTAATCTTATATCAAATTAAGTGTAAAAATCACGCTTATCAACTCCCCCAAACTTAAACTTGATCGTCTCTAGCAAGAATTGAAATCACAAAATAGAGTTCAATATTGAAGACTCAAATAAATCAATTCATAGTCAATCATGTAGCTCAGACATCTCACTTACAGACGAACAAAAATAAATCAAAAAGTTTAACAAGTTGTGTTTTCTCCTAGATCAAGCAACATGTCTCCAAACCAAAACGTGCGTGTGTGCTATTGTCACTTTCAAGTTTCATACAATTTTCATAGATCAATCATGCTAGTCAATGAAAAGTAAGATTATCATTGAGCACCTCATAGACTTACTTTCAAACACTTCTCCACTAATGTAGTCACTCCCTAGACTTGGATCACTAGGTATTTTTAAGCTTGTAATGTTAGGCCTCGGTATTTGGCTTCAAAAAGATAGGATAGCACAAAGAAAAGAGTATAAGCATGTAATGTTCATATTTGTAGCACAAAATTGAGCCTCTCTTCTTTTTTCTTTTATAGCTTGGCCACTTTGGGTCTTATTTAGATAAAAAAAAAAATTCAAGGCTTTATCTATCTTTTTCTTTTCTCATTCATCAACTTTTCAATAATAAGCTCATCAAAATATAGCAATTTATGTGCATCTAATGAGAATCATTATACTCCCTTTGGTTAAGGATAATTTTTTTCAATTTAAGCTCAATTAGGTTGGTATAATAATGAGTTTGCCAACGGATGTTGAATGGGGCTAATAATATGTTGAACATACTCCATTCCTTTTCAATTAGGCTCAAAATGGGACACTAGAGATTGATATATACATGGTAAACTTGAAAGGCTCAAACGGTCCAAAGATCGCCTAAATCATTTCCAAGTCAAGTTCATAATTATAAAATTTCGCATCAAGGTGTCATCATCAAATAGTTTCTAAGGTACTCTAAGATGCTCAAAAACAATTCATCAAGTTCACAAAAAATTTCACTACTACAAATGCAATTCACAAGATCGTGACTCAAATGTGCTCAATGCATTCCTCATCTTTGACATGCTAAAAGACAATATATTCACAAACAAGTTTTACACTCATCAAAACTCAAGTTGACATGCATAGTGAGATTAATATCATCATGGAATAGAGATCACTACTATGATTTATTCTTATCTTACTAATTGAACTCATTTTCAAGAAAAAAATTTCTTGGTGCTCAAGAAACGAACAATTTCCAAATAAGAAGCATGACACAGTAATGCACTCCCCCAAACTTAATTCATGCATTGTCCTCAATGTACTAGGCATGGAAAATGAGACAAAGCATTTACCTTTGACAACGACCGTCAGTGATCGTTGTCCAATTCCTCATCAGCTCGTGGGGTATAATGTTGGACAGATCACATCATGCATGGAGTCTAGCCAAAAACAAAAACAAAAACAAAACAAACCAAAATAAACAAAAACAAAGCAAAGGATAAGAAAGAGTTCTTGATTTATAGTCTCAAGCTGGACTTTTACTGATAGGGTTGAATATTACGCGTTTTTATGCTATGATATGTATATGTTTTCGTGTTGATTCTCGGATTATTTTATGGTTTATGGTATATATTTCTCTATTTCAGGAATCAATGTTGAAATGTAGGGAAAGGTGAAGAAATCAAGCTAAAATGATGAAAGAATGAATAAAGTTGAAGAAAAGAGAAAAAAACAGGAATCCAAGACACATGTTGCTCCTTTCTCCTCAAATTACTATATGTTCGAGCCAATTTTTGGAAAGGTGGTCCATATAAAAGTTGTAGAAATTTCTCTTATCTTCTCGTGGATAGCTGATTCATCAAATTCGGAGTTTGTATGAGAAAGTTAAGGCCAAAATAAGAACCTCGCCAGAAGCTGAAAAAGGCGCAGAAAACATTCTGGTTGTCTCGATCGATCGAGCAGACTGCTCGATCGATCGATCAAGGCTGAAAAATGAGCGAAAAGCTTACAGGAATGCTAAATCGATCGGCCCTTCTGTTCCGATCGATCGCTCGACGTTTTGAATAACATGGAAACATGATTTCTTGCCTTCCAACTTGGATTCTATTCCACCTCCTAGCCTCCAAACCTATATAGCTCGAAATATTAGCCTCAAAAAGGGAATAAATTATACTTTTAACCTAGGAATAGCCTCCACACCTCCATACTCCATATCACCTTCATCCATCTTCACCTATTCATCCTAGGAATTGGAACAACCCAACAAGGCGATTAAATAGACGGTCGAGAGGGAAGCAAGAGAAGGAGCGAGGATCTACAACCGGAGTCGACGCTGGGAGTTTATTCTTACTTTTAAACTTTAGTTTTGTTTTGTTTTGATTTTATCATGCTTGGATTGTTGCAAGACATGTTTAAGTATTGGTATTTATTTATGAGTATGAACTAAGTGTTGGGATATGCCCTAAGACATATCATTAGATGATTGTTTATGACATACAATGTAATATGATTTTATGAATGGCAATTCATTATTATATATTATTCTTTTAACTGTGCAATGTGAATTAATATATAAGTTAATGTCCTTAGAATAATATTGTATTATTCTTAAAGATGTCCCTAGCCAAGTATTATCATGAAAGGGATAATGATAATACGTAGAGACTAGTATGTGTTGATCGATGAATTGTTCATTGATATGAGATATCAAATCAACATATGGGTACATGTTAGAGAACGATGTACTGGACAGACCCACCATGAGAATGCAACATGGATAGTTATATGATCGTCATATGCAATTCTCATAGTGATAATAATGTATGTAATCCTTACGACTTGTGATCATCAGAGATCCCAACATAAGGAGTTATGTATCTTGATATCGTCAAACGTTACCCGTAACAGGGTATACTATAAAGGCGACTATTGGATACACTACGAATTATGTAGAGGGATGTTGACTGATCGAGATAGGATTTGTCCCTCCTATATAACAGGAGATGTGTTAGGCCCTTGATCAAGTGAGAACTAAAATGCATGGCCATGCTCGAATGAGTCGGTATGAGATATCGAGCTTATTCGTTTATTCTAGTTCTACTTGGGGATCAAGAAATAAAGATTGGATATACGAGTATGACTATTCCATGACTCAGTTCAATCTAAACACAAAGGACAAAGGGATTAAGTTACATGGTTAATATTATCACAAGTTCTAAAGGTTATGTCGAGTCATTGACATTCTTGTAATTTGGGTAGCATTGATGTGTTGCTAGATACCGCTCAATGCTTGTGACATTAAATGAGATTTTATGTCACTGCCAACATTACAAGATCCTATCGGGTCGCACAAAAGATTAAATCGAGAAGGGAAATTAAATTCATTGGATGAATTAATTAATTAAGAGGAGTCTTAATTAAGTGATTAAAAAGTTTTAATTAAATCATGGGTTTGGGCCCATAAGACTTTAAGAAAGTCTTGAACCTTAATTAAAAGCCTTATAATATAAATACAAGGTTATAATTAATTGTAAGACACAACTTCATATCATTCAACCTAAAATATTAGAAGCTCTCGGCCGCACCAACTTGAACTCTCGGCTTCTATCATAGCTGTGTGGTTCTTGGTGGTATTGTGCCATCATTCGATTGTGAATCGAGTGTGCTTCGTGTATTGGTTTAAGAACTTGTCTAGCAACTTGTTCGTAAACTTTCCCTTCACCCGATTTGATCGTGTGGATACCGTTGAGGCAAAACTCATTGAGTTTTGCTAGTGACTCGGAGAAGGCGTAGGACCTGGTGCTGCTCCGTGGATTCTGCTTCAAACACGCTACAAGGGTAAGACACTTGTTATTCCTTTATCCGATATGAAATCCTATGTATAGATCTGCTGGTTAGTAATCCATAATTTTTATTCCGCTGCGTTGTATGCTCTTGGATTACTTACAGTGTTATCAGAGCCAGGTTCAAGGCTCATATCGGATTTATGTGATTAAATTGTGTTAATCATATTAGAATTAATATTGCATGCTATTTAAAACTGTATGAACATATATGATATGTTAATATTTAGTTTATGAAAATCATTGTAAAATTGTATTTGATATAATTAGGCGAATATCGAACCATATGTCACAAGTTTTTCGGCCATCACCATCACAAATGACACCACGGCTAGCCACATGAGGGCTAGGGTTTTTGAACCCTTGGCTCGAGATGGCTTAGTCGTTGTGGCTAATAATTGTGCATGGAAGTGTCGAAAATTAATTAGGGTTTAGAACCCATTGGACGTGACGGCTAGCTCATGACGGCTAGGGTTTCGAACCCTAGTAGCCGTGCATGGCTCGGCCATCATCGCCTATTTTTCTTAAGTTTTGAGAAGTGGGTGAGTTTTGAACTCTTTGACTCGATAATGGTTCACGCATGCATGGATTAGTAACTTTACCACATGAGAGCAAGGTTTTTCGAACCCTTAGCTCGAGATGGTTGAGCCAACCCCGTGCATGGCCTGACCGTGACTCGTGGCTAACAAATTCCGGCGTTTCAAACAAGATGGCTCGATAAAAATTCCATAAGGGTGCGAGGCGGCTAGGGTTTGGAACCCTAGCGCCGCCGCCGCTCGAGACATGGCTCGGCCATGGGCTAGGGTTTCGAACCCTAGGCCCACTATTGGTCCAGCCGTGTGCTTCATGGTTCGAACCATGGTGGTTCGTGTCTTAGTCGCATTAAGTTCGTGGCATGTGATGTCCCGAGCGTACGATAATTTTTCAAAAATTATTTTACAGTTTTAATTAGAATTAAATTTAAATGTTTAGAATTTAATTAATTAAATGTTAATGCATGCTTTATGTGTTGTTTGAGCATGGTGCGTGGTTATAGCCCTTTGACCTATTAGATAGGATTTGTGGATGTTTGTAATATATAATACGACCTGCGTGTCGTGCCTTCTCTATTTCATTCTAAATGTAATCCCTCCCCTATGTTCCCCTCGAATATGAATCGAGGAATTCTATATCTTGTAAATAGTGTAGTTTATTTTATTGATGGTGATCAATGAAGATGGAGCGTCGTGCCGGGATGAGGAGGCCATTCACAAATTGGAGCCAAAGGAAGGTGCTTGTGAAGTTACCTTAGGTTGACTCTTAGGATTTTCTCATTGGCTTGAGAGAATCGTTAGTAGGGGCTATAACCATGTCACGTTTAATTATGTATGTTGATGCATGATTTATCTTATGTTTTAGTTTGATAATAGTATTACACATATATGTAGATATGTATACAACTATATGTAGTGGACATATTTTAAATTATCAAATTAATCATGAGATCAATAAATCCCTCTAAAATATTAAGTTTTAGATGCCTTCCAAAATAAAAGTACTCGTCAATAACTTCGATTGTACATGTGTGGGTTTGCCAAAGCAAAGCACCGTGGCAATCTTAGTAAGGCACGAAAGGATAAAAGTGATATCCGTTATACTTTAATTGGGTACGACTTAACTAGGTTATCTCAATAGGATTGGGAACCTAGAGGCATGGGTTGGATTATAATTCATTTGATGAATTGAACAAAGTGTTGTTCGTCCAACTATCCAAGAATTATATGTGATATAATTGACAAAGTGTTGTCTACCTAAATAACCGAGTCTTGGGCGATTAGCCAAAGCTAACTCAAGATTAAGTGAAATATGGATCTTGGCCCACTAAAGGTTTTGAGGGTTGATATTTTTTTAAACAAAATAGTGGGAGTATCATTTAATATAAGACCATGTTAAATGATTTAAATCATAAACTTATTTTGCATATTTATATTGTAGATATCCATGGCAACTAACAACGTTACTAGCACTTTATCACTGCGATCGGTCCTTGAGAAGGACAAATTAAATGGGACGAATTTCCTAGACTGGCATAGGAACTTGAGGATAGTCCTCAAACAAGAAAAGAAACAATATGTCCTAGAGGAACCCTTGCCCGCTGAGGAACCTCCCCTAACAGCTACAAGAGCTGAAAAAGATGCTTACAAGAAGCATCAGAGTGACGCACTTGATGTTGGGTGCCTCATGCTTGCCACCATGAACTCTGAGCTTCAGAAGCAACATGAGGAAATGGAGGCGTTCGATATGATCGAACACTTAAAGCAGTTGTACCAACAGCAAGCAAGACAAGAGAGGTATGATGTCTCTAAGGCATTATTCCAGTGCAGGATGGTAGAGGGAAGCCTAGTTGGAACTCATGTGCTCAAGATGATTGGGTACATTGAGAATCTGGACAAGCTGGGATTTCCATTGGACCAAGAGTTGGCCACCGATGTGATCTTGCAATCGTTGCCTGAGAGCTTCAGTCATTTTGTAGTAAATTACAATATGACTGACATGGAAAAGACTCTACCACAATTGCTTGGTATGTTGAGAACATATGAAGCAAATACTAAGAAGACTAAGGCCACAAATGTCCTTATTGTGAATAAGGGCAAAGGAAGGGCCAAAGCTAAAGGCAACAAGAAAGCAAAGAAAGTCTTTTGCTAAATCTAAGCCAAAGTCTTATGCACTGAAGCCAAAGGGAGGGATAGCAAAGGAAGGGAACTGTTTCCATTGCGGTGAGACCGGCCATTGGAAAAGGAACTGCAAAGTATATTTGGAGGATCTAAAGAAAGGAAGTGTGACTTCCGCTTCAGGTATTTTTGTTATAGAATTCAATTTATCTACTTCTTCATCATGGATATTAGATACTGGATGTGGATCTCACATTTGTGTAAATGTGCAGGATCTAAAAGGAGTAGGACGTTGGCGAAAGATGAAGTTGATCTCCGAGTTGGAAATGGAGCAAGAGTTGCTGCATTAGCTATAGGAGATTATCATTTAGCTTTACCTTCTGGTTTATCATTGATTTTGAAAGATTGTTATTTTGTGCCTTCAATTACTAAAAACATTATTTCTATTTCTTGTTTGGACAAGTATGGATTTTCATTTATAATAAAGGACAACTGTTGTTCTATTTATTTAAATGATATGTTTTATGCTAGTGCACAAATGGTGAATGGTCTTTATGTATTAAATCTTGATATGCCTATCTATAACCTAAATACTAAAAGGATTAAAAATAATGATTGTAATCCGACTTATCTCTGGCACTGTCGCTTGGGCCACATAAACGAGAACCACATATCTAAACTTCATAAGGATGGAGTATTAGATTCATTTGATTTTGAATCATATGAAACATGCGAATCTTGTTTAATGGGCAAGATGACTAAAGCCCCTTTCAAGGGACATGTTGAAAGGGCAAATGTTTTATTGGGACTAATACATAGTGATGTATGTGGACCAATAAGTACACAAGCTAGAGGTGGTTTTCAATACTTCTTACATTTACTGATGACCTCAGTAGATATGGGTATGTGTACCTAATGAAACATAAGCATGAAACCTTTGAAAAGTTCAAAGATTTCAAGAATGAAGTACAAAACCAACTTGGCAGAAGTATCAAACTCCTTCGATCAGATCGAGGAGGAGAATACTTAAGCCAAGAGTTTCATGACTATCTAAAGGACTGTGGGATAGTCCCACAACTCACTCCTCCGTATACTCCACAATGGAATGGTGTATCCGAGAGGAGAAATCGAACCTTGTTAGACATGGTTAGATCAATGATGAGTCATGCAGATCTTCCGATATCGTTTTGGGGACACGCTCTAGAAACAGCGATTTTCTTACTGAACCGTGTTCCATCTAAATCAGTGGAAAAGACACCATATGAGATATGGACTGGGAAGCGTCCTAGTATGTCTTTTATGAAGATTTGGGGTTGTGAGGCTTTCGTTAGACGTCACGCCACTAACAAACTTGGACCCAAATCTGATAAGTGTTTATTTGTGGGGTATCCTAAGGAAACGAAAGGATACTATTTCTATTATCCCACCGAGAACAAAGTAGTTGTTGCTCGGACTGGTGTATTTCTTGAAAGAGAATTTATTTCTAGAAAAACCAGTGGGAGAAAAATAGAACTTAGTGAAGTTCAACCACAAGAAAACACTGAACCTGAGATTGAGATGGAAACAGAGCAGACACCGCAAGCTGTTGTGGAAGAAGCACCTGCTCAAGAGACACAAGCCCAGCGTAGGTCTGTAAGAGAACACCGGGAGCCACAGAGATATGGATTTCTTGTGACTCAACAAGGTGACTTACTACTTATAGATGAGGATGAGCCGCCATCTTATCAACAAGCTATAATGGGCAATGATTCTGAGAAATGGCAACAGGCCATGAAATCTGAGATGGAATCCATGTATGCAAACCAAGTATGGACTTTGGTTGATCCACCTGAAGGGGTACGACCCATAGGGTGCAAATGGATTTTCAAGAAAAAGACCGATATGGATGGTAACGTACAAACCTATAAAGGTCGGCTGGTTGCAAAAGCATTCAAACAAATTCATGGTATTGACTATGATGAAACCTTTTCACCAGTGGCCATGGTTAAATCCATAAGGATCTTACTTGCAATAGCTGCATTTCATGATTATGAAATCTGGCAGATGGATGTCAAAACAGCTTTCCTTAATGGAAATCTGCTCGAGGATGTGTACATGACACAGCCCGAGGGTTTTGTCGATCCAAAGGATGCTGGAAAGATATGCAAGCTACAACGATCCATTTATGGATTGAAGCAAGCTTCTCGGAGATGGAATCTTCGTTTTGATGATGCAAAGAGTTTGGTTTTATCAAAAACGAAGATGAACCTTGTGTCTACAAGAAGGTCAGTGGGAGCGTAATCATTTTCCTAGTGTTGTATGTAGATGACATACTTCTTATTGGAAATGATATCCCTGCCTTGCAATCTGTAAAGATTTGGCTAGGGAATTGCTTTTCGATGAAAGACTTGGGAGAAGCCACCTATGTATTAGGAATCAAGATCTATAGAGATAGATCGAGAAGGCTTCTTGGTCTAAGTCAAAGTACATACATAGACAAGGTGCTTAAAAGGTTTAGCATGCAAGAATCAAAGAAAGGATTCGTGCCTATGACGCATGGCATTTATCTCTCGAAGGAACAGTGTCCTTCAACACCAGATGAGAGACAACGCATGAGTAAGATTCCATACGCGTCAGCTATTGGATCTATCATGTATGCCATGATATGTACTCGTCCCGATGTATCGTATGCTTTGAGCATGACGAGCAGATATCAAGTTGATCCAGGTGAAGGTCACTGGATTGCTGTCAAGAACATCCTGAAGTACTTGAGAAGGACTAAGGATACATTCTTGATTTATGGAGGTGAGGAAGAGCTCAATGTAATGGGTTACACTTATGCAAGCTTCCAAACCGACAAAGATGATTTTCGATCGCAATCTGGATATGTGTATTGCCTAAATGAAGGTGCTGTGAGCTGGAAGAGTTCAAAGCAAGAAACAGTAGCCGATTCTACAACGGAAGCTGAGTATATTGCTGCCTCGGATGCAGCAAAGGAAGCTGTTTGGATGAGGAAGTTCATTTCTGAACTTGGAGTGGTGCCTAGCATTAAAGATCCGATAGAACTCTATTGTGACAACAATGGAGCGATCGCATTGGCTAAGGAACCAAGATCTCACCAAAGATCCAAGCACATACTTAGGCGTTTCCATTTCATTCGAGAAATCGTTGAAAGGGGGGATGTTAAAATATGCAAAGTACCAACAGATGATAATGTATCTGACCCATTGACGAAGCCATTGTCACAGCAGAAGCATGATCGTCATACTAGATCTCTAGGCATTAGGTATATGTCTGAGTGGTCTTAGTGCAAGTGGGAGATTTGTTGGGATATGCCCTAAGACATATCATTAGATGATTGTTTATGACATACAATGTAATATGATTTTATGAATGACAATTCATTATTATATATTATTCTTTTAACTGTGCAATGTGAATTAATATATAAGTTAATGTCCTTAGAATAATATTGTATTATTCTTAAAGATGTCCCTAGTCAAGTATTATCATGAAAGGGATAATGATAATACGTAGAGACTAGTATGTGTTGATTGATGAATTGTTCATTGATATGAGATATCAAATCAACATATGGGTACATGTTAGAGAACGATGTACTGGACAGACCCACCATGAGAATGCAACATGGATAGTTATATGATCGTCATATGCAATTCTCATAGTGATAATAATGTATGTAATCCTTACGACTTGTGATCATCAGAGATCCCAACATAAGGAGTTATGTATCTTGATATCATCAAACGTTACCCGTAACACGGTATACTATAAAGGCGACTATTGGATACACTACGAATTATGTAGAGGGATGTTGACTGATCGAGATAGGATTTGTCCCTCCTATATAACAGGAGATGTGTTAGGCCCTTGATCAAGTGAGAACTAAAATGCATGGCCATGCTCGAATGAGTCGATATGAGATATCGAGCTTATTCGTTTATTCTAGTTCTACTTGGGGATCAAGAAATAAAGATTGGATATACGAGTATGACTATTCCATGACTCGTGTTCAATCTAAACACAAAGGACAAAGGGATTAAGTTACATGGTTAATATTATCACAAGTTCTAAAGGTTATGTCGAGTCATTGACATTCTTGTAATTTGGGTAGCATTGATGTGTTGCTAGATACCGCTCAATGCTTGTGACATAAAATGAGATTTTATGTCACTGCCAACATTACAAGATCCAATCGGGTCGCACAAAAGATTAAATCGAGAAGAGAAATTAAATTCATTGGATGAATTAATTAATTAAGAGGAGTCTTAATTAAGTGATTAAAAGGTTTTAATTAAATCATGGGTTTGGGCCCATAAGACTTTAAGAAAGTCTTGAACCTTAATTAAAAGCCTTATAATATAAATACAAGGTTATGATTAATTGTAAGACACAACTTCATATCATTCAACCTAAAATATTAGAAGCTCTCGGCCGCACCAACTTGAACTCTCGGCTTCTATCATAGCCGTGTGGTTCTTGGTGGTATTGTGCCATCATTCGATTGTGAATCGAGTGTGCTTCGTGTATTGGTTTAAGAACTTTTCTAGCAACTTGTTCTTAAACTTTCCCTTCACCCAATTTGATCGTGTGGATACCGTTGAGGCAAAACTCATTGAGTTTTGCTAGTGACTCGGAGAAGGCGTAGGACGTGGTGCTGCTCCGTGGATTCTGCTTCAAACACGCTACAAGGGTAAGACACTTGTTATTCCTTTATCCGATATGAAATCCTATGTATAGATCTGCTGGTTAGTAATCCATAATTTTTATTCCGCTGCGTTGTATGCTCTTGGATTACTTACACTAAGTTTATTTATCGAGGCTAGGCGAATCCTTTGTTATGAACCTTCGATTTGATGATTTAATGATTGAATTTTATAGTTCTTTGCGTATGTTTTAGGTTCTTCATGCTTTTAGAGGATTGATGGTGTGCGTTTATCGTGTACGCCCAAATTAACCCCACTCAATCCTCAAGATTGATAACAATAATGTAGTAGCGTGAGTAGGGATCGATCCCACGAGGAGGTGTGAATCTTTGTGTTAATGAGAATCAAAGTCAAAACAATAACAAAAGATGGGGTTGTGAGTGATTGAATTATACTACTTAAATTAAAATTAAAGATTAAACTAATGAAAGCGATTCTTGGTATCGGTTGACTCTTCCTTAGAATTATCATCTATTTCATCGATTCACAAAAGACTCAATTTTTCATATGAATATTCATCGTTGGACGTTTAATCCAATAATCAAAGTCCTATCTCACCTTACGTTTAGTTAAGTAGCCCAAGCGTTCTAGTTTAACCCTTATCAAACAATCAATCAAAATACAAGCGATTAAGATTTAAATCGATGATAGCATATGAACTAGTGAGATCGATGAAGCTAAACAACATAATCCAAGCGTCTATGTTTAATCTAGTCAAGTGTTCTTCCTAAGAATTTAACAAACTCACAAGCGGAAATTCATCAATCTTAGTTGCTTCGTAAATTAGAGGGATCAAACGATTCCGTATTTGATATCTAATTTAGCGTTAGATTTCATGCAAGTTACTAGGTTGTCAATCCAATAAACAAACATCAATCATATCAACAAAATCAGAAAAACTCTTGATATTCAATAAAATTGATATATAAAGCGTATGGATCTCCCCAAGATAAATAATTCCAAGGATTTGTCTTCCTCAACCAAGAATTAAAAACTAGCTAGACATAATCTAATAAAAACAATAAATAAAAGCAAGGGAAAGAATACTAATCCGATCTCCGCTCGTCGAGGTGTCAATCCCGCCTTCGCTTCGATCTTCGTAGCCGTTCTTCAACAAAATTGAAAAGAAAATATAAAACTATCCTAAACTACTCTACCCTAGCTATCTAGATGGTTAAAAGGTCTGATTTTCGTGGATATATGTATTGGGAGGCTGATGGAGTAGGTTAGAATCCATGTGGGAAGGAAAGAAATCAAGTTTTTTAATTTTCCAAAAGTCTTCAGGCGTAATTACGCGTATAATGGCGTAGCTACGCCTAGACATGCCGTAGCGTTGGCGTAATTACGCCTGTGAATGGCGTAATTACGCCTGTCCATCATTTTTCTGGCGAGTTTTGTATTTTGGCCATAACTTTCACATACGAACTCCGAATTCGACGAGTCAGCTGTCCACGCGAAGATAACTCAATGTTCTACAACTTTTATATGGACCACATTCCCAAAAATTGGCTGGAATACATAGAAATTTGAGGAGAAAGGAGCAACATGTGTCTTTGATTCCGGTTTTTTTTCCTCTTTTCTTCAACTTTATTGCTTCTTTCATCATTTTAGCTTGATTTCTTCACTTTTCCCTACATTTACACAAATATACGATTAGGTAGCATATGTATCAATTTATCCATCAAAATATACCAAATCGTAGACAATTAAGCGTAATAGATGTGTCTATTTCTAGTCACATCAAACACCCCCATACTTACTCTTTACTCGACCTCGAGTAAATCAGACAAAACTAAAATCTTTTTGCTTGGCTCATAGCATCAAAACAAACTAACTTGTCCTCACTTTTATGCCTCAACAATTACAAACATGCATAGTAATGAAAGGCGGTGAAAAATTAACAGTGGAACAATTTCAATCCCTATACATTTCATACTCAACAAAATAGTGAACGTGTGTGTGTGGTCATAAACAAGTGTTGTTTACAAATTATAGTTCCAAAATATGTAAATCCACAATAGTTCAATTCATACACTAACACAAGTATAAGCTCACTTGCACACTCTTCTCCACTATCTTAGCTACTTTGCAAACATAAATCAAGTAGGTCTTTATTAGCTTGTAGCTTGGCCTAGGTATTGGCTTATGAAAGAAAGGGTAAGGATATTCAAACAAGAGAGTATGATGAAATGCACACTAAAAGCTTCTCTTCTTGTATGAATTTTCAAACCTTGTTCATTTTTTTCAAGGTTTATTTCAACATTTTTCTTCTTTAGTGCCTTGGCTCCCCTTGGAGTCATATTTTTATCTATTTTCTCAAGGCATTCCTTTTTCTTTCATGCATTCCATTCTTTTGACAATTAAGCTCACAAATATACTTCAATGATTCCCAAGTGCATTTGAATGAAATACATCATACTCCCTTAAAAGGTATGGATTAAAATCACATTTAGGCTCATTAGGGAAGGATGATAAGCTAGTCAAGGAATGTTGAATGGGGGTCTTGAGTATGCTTAGCATACTCCCATTCTTTTACATTAAGGCTCAAAAAGGGTACTAGAGATTGATTTTGTTTACATGGTAGGCTTGAAAGGCTCAAACGCATCAAAGATTGCCTATATCACTTTCATGTTTGCAAGTAGTCTAGACATACGCCTCAAAGAGCATGTAGTTAAGTTCTAGCATGTATTAGAGACTTCTTAAGACTATCACAAAGTTACACAATCTTCACTAAGCTATGCACACTTCACAAGCCATGACAATAATGTGCTCAAAATATTCAACTACTAAGTTAAAGTAAACTTTGCATTAGAGTTCAAAGTGTTCCAAGGTTAACAATTCACCTATGTTCAAAAGCATGCATGATATCAATTAGGTTTCATCATGGGCTAGTGATTCTAAGCATGTGTTCATTACTTATGAGCTCAAAATTTTAAATTTTTCGATTTTTTTTTGTATTTTTGAAATAAGAAAAACAATAACACACTACTAATCCCTCCCCCATACTTAAATCTTACATTGTCCCCAATGTAAGGCAAAAATAGAAGAAAAGAGAAAAGTCTAACTAGTAAAGCAATAAAAATAAAAGGGAGAAAAGAAACTAACTCCCCTTGGGTTGCCTCCCAAGCAGCGCCTCTGTTTAACGTCGGTGGCCCGACGCCAGTTCTCTCGCTTAAGACGATGCCTATTTGCCTTGAACCTCTTGGAGGGTTTTTGTCTTTTCACTATGTCGCCTTCCTCCAAAGAAGTCAGTTGAGGTCGATCAAGATCTACCTCATGGCATCCTTTAACTTGTCGTCCCCTATGCTCGCCTTTGGGAATCTCATTCTGGTAAGATTCCTTGTTATCCACATCGACCTCTGTTTGTTCTTCAAGTATTGATGGCATCAGTACCATCGTTTCTGGAGTTTCTACCTCTTTGCCACTGTCCAAGGTGTTGTCTTCGAAAAAATAGTCCCAAGGATCCATTTCAACACAGTACTCTATCGCCGACTCCTCTTCCACATCACTTGATTCATCTAAGTATTCAACATAGCTCTCAGTTGGAAACTTACCTTGCGGAGTTGTAGGATATACAAGCTCCTTTTCTTCTATTGGCACATGTATCTCCACTTCTAGCTCGGGTGGCATCAGTACCACCTTCTCCATAGTCTCCTCTTCTTCATCACTCCATGATTCGAATGCAATCATGGTCTCCTTTTGTGTGACGGCCCGCCCAGACGGGTCGCCCGCCGTATTCAATTGCTTGAATACAAGGCTTCACTCAATTCAATATCTTATTATCACTTTGAACTTTTATTTAGCGGAAACGTTTTTATTCTTATCGGATGTTTAACTTAGTAATTTTTACCCGTGACTTTTAACTTAGAAAAATTCGGGCAGAGTCTCCTCTTAAAAATTGTGCCCTGTGATCTACCAGATCACTACCACCACAACAATCAATACCATAAAAACAAAAACTAAACCAAAATAAACTTCAAATATCAAAATCCAACTCAAACATAAATAAATGTTTCATATCCTCAAAATAAAACTTAAACATGCCAACATACTCAAAACTTCATAATAAATCTAAATATCCTCCGCATCGTCTAAGTCTTCAACTCCATCTGTAATATGTCACATTACAGGTAAAGGTAAGTTGCAGCATTTTATAGTAAGCGTAATAAACATTTGATAAAAGGTCAAAAACATCATTTTTCATAATGTGACGAAAAATAATATACTTTCATATCCAAAATAACTTTCACACATAAATGGTTTAATCCGAGCAGTTAACGGAACTAAATTTCACAAAACGGAATCATAACGGAAATAACTGCACAGATAACCAACGAAACGTAACAGAAACGAATAACCATATCATATAATGTCTTAACATTATAAAATTAATAATTAAACATAGCCATGTTGTAATGAAACAAATGCATACTCAATTACGGATGTGACACAATGATATCATTCCAGACTATACCCGCTGGAAGGGTATCGACAGATATTATACCCCCTCTGTCTTCGGGCAAACGAAATGCGTTTCTTTATTCTCGTCGCCAACGAGCCGAAAGTATGCGCGTTTTTATCCTCGTCGCAATGCGAGCCACAACGAAACAAAAATATCCACAGTTCACAAACTTCAAATCGTATTCACCGAATCAAGACAAACATGGCCTTTCAAAATAGTTTTTCACACACAATAAAATGTTATTTCCAAATTACATTTTTCAACAAAATACATTTCTTATCAAAATCATATTTCAAAATAATCTTTCATGCTTACTATTCAAAACATTTCAAAATAAACAACAAAACATACTCAAAATAATTTGCGTAAAATTGCAACTTCCTTTACGTACCTCAAAGCTTCCTATCAACGGTAAATCTACAAACCTCCCAAAATCTCCAATATATCAGGGATTTCCTATTAAAATCAAACTCAATTAACTTGGTTCTAACACAATCTAACAAAATCCTAACTCTTTGAATCACACATTACATTTTCGAACCAAAATACCATCTCAATTCTTCCAAAATTCAATACAATTCCAGTAACACACTTTCTAATTCCAAACTTAATTTCATCCTCAAACTACAGCCTAATCTTTGAAATAAAGTATACTTTTTCGAAATCCCCTTAAAAACCAACATACAATTTTCGAACAAAATCTTCAAATTTTCAGAAAAACCTTCGAATAATTCCAGTATCAATTTCTTAACCACAATACAGAACATCTTCGAACAATTCCAGAAAAATTTCTTCAACAAAGTTTTCGAATTTCATTCCAGAAGGTTTTCGAACTTAATCCTTAAAACTTTGATCTTGACAAATTAAACCCCTAAAACTTCAATTTAAGTCCAACTAACCTAACCCTAACAATTAAAAATCGAAACAGCAACTAAAATCGAAAACGGAAAGAAATTTCGAAATTTAAAAATCAAAATTTCATACCAATTCTTTATGATTTTCGGCTCCAATTCCGTTTTCTTCTCCTAAGTTCGCTTCAACTCTGATTTGGGAGAATTTTCGAAGCTAAAATCAAAATTTTACAAAACCTGAATTTCTTATTTCGATCTCGACCCAGACGGAAATAATTTTCGATTTTCTTGTTGGTAGAATTAAATAGCTAATTGATGAGTAGATGAAAGGGTTGAGAGTTATTGGCTTGATGATGGGAGAAGAAGAGGCGAAGAAATTTGAATGAATGGATCGAACATTTGAGAAGAAGAAACAGGCGAAGAGAACCGAGAGTAACGAAGAAAGAAAGAAACAATCGGATAAAGTTCTTGGGAATTAACTGTAAATGCTTATGCTTATTATTATTATTATTATTATTATTAGATATTCTTATTATTTATTTATTATTATTAATATTATATTTATAACTTACACAATATATGGGTCAATAAATTCCTTAAAAATTGAGCCATTACAATCTCCATACATTCTAAAAAGTTTCGTCCTCGAAACTTGCATTGTATTTTACATCTGGATATTTAGCATATAGTTCTTCCTCTTTTTCCCATGTTGCTTCATCAGGTGAATGATTGCTCCATTGAACTTTAACAAAAGGAATTGTCTTAGTTCGTAGAATTCTCTCTTGACGGTCGAGTATCTTGATAGGATATTCTGAATATGTACACTCCTTGGATATCTCAATCTCTGTTGCCTTAAGCACATGACTTTCATCTGGAACATACTTCCTGAGCATCGAGACGTGAAATACATTATGAACTCGATCTAGTTCCGGAGGTAGAGCAAGTCGATAAGCCAAAGTTCCTATTCTTTCCAGAATTTCATATGGTCCAATGAATCTCGGACTTAACTTTCCATGCTTGCCAAACCTCATTACTCCTCTGAATGGTGATACTTTCAAGTATACCTTATCCCCTTACTGAAATTCTAAATCTCGTCTGCGAACATCAGCCCAACTTTTCTGTCGACTCTGAGCTGTAAGTAATCTCTGTTTGATGATGGAAACATTTTCATTCGTGAGTTTGATCAACTCTGGTCCTTCCAATACCTTCTCTCCAACATCAAACCAACACTGAGGTGTTCGACATTTCTTCCCATACAAAGCTTCAAATGGTGCCATTTGAATACTGGATTGATAGCTGTTATTGTACACAAACTCTGCCAGTTTCAGATGACGATCCCACTGTCCTTGAAAATCCAAAATACATGTTCTAAGTAAATCCTCTAGAATTTGAATCGTTCTCTCAGACTGTCCGTCTGTCTGTGGATGGAAAGCTGTGCTGTATTTCAAATTCGTGCCCAACACAGATTGTAAACTCTTCCAAAATTGTGATGTGAATCGAGCATCTCGATCAGATATGATACTGACTGGTATCCCATGCAAACACACCACTTGATCAATGTAAAGCCGTGCTAAATCATTCATTGATGTAGTCTTCTTCATCGGTATAAAGTGAGCACACTTAGTAAGTCGATCAACAATAACCCAAACTGAATCCTTTTGTGTCGTAGTTTTGGGCAATCCGGTCACAAAATCCATAGTAATATGCTCCCATTTCCAGTTTGGTATATCCAAGTTTCTCAGTGTCCCTGCTGGCTTTTGTCTTCCAACTTTCACTTGTTGACACACTAAACACTTGGACACAAACTTTACGACATCTTGCTTCATTCCTGGCCACCAAAATAATTGTTTCACATCTTGATACATTTTATTCTGTCCTGGATGCATGGCCAATATTGTCTGATGGGAATCTTGTAAGACTTCGCCCCTGAGTGTTGATACAGCTGGAACAAATAGTCTATCATTGAATCTCAATGTCCCATCTTCATGCATTCTAAAATTTTCTTGATTTGTTTGAGCTCTTTGCAAGAAAGTCTTCCACATAGGATCCTTTGATTGTGCTTCCTTAATCCTTAGAATAATATCAGGTTGCACCATGAGATTACACAACATCGTCATCCCATTTTGGTCGTCTCTTGATTCGACATTCAGATTTAACTTTGACATCTCGTCAATGAGTTTCTGTTGCGTAGTCAATAGCATTGATCCGTAACTCTTCCTGCTTAATGCATCAGCTACCGCATTACTCTTTCCAGGATGATAGTGCAATTTCACATCATAGTCCTTGATCAGTTCTAACCATCTTCTCTGTCTCATATTCAACTCCTTTTGAGTAAAAATATACTTTAAGCTCTTGTGATCAGTGTAGATATCACATGTGGTTCCGTACAAGTAATGTCGCCATAACTTCAGCGCAAAAACCACTGCTGCCAGTTCTAGATCATGAGTGGGGTACCTTATCTCGTGTTCTTTCAACTGTCGTGAAGCATATGCAATCACCTTTCCATTTTGCATAAGTACACAACCTAACCCCTCCTTTGATGCATCACTGTAGATACAAAATCCTTCATGTCCATCCGGCAATGTAAGAATAGGTGCCGTCACAAGTAGATCTTTCAACTTCTCAAAACTTGCCTGACACTTAGAATCCCATTCAAACTTTACTCCCTTTCTAGTTAACTTTGTAAGGGGTAATGCAACTCGAGAAAATCCTTCCACAAATTTTCGGTAATATCCAGCCAATCCCAGAAAACTTCGAATTTCTGTTACTGATGTCGGAACTTTCCAATTGGTAATGGCTTGAATCTTTGCTGAGTCTACTCGGATTCCTTGAGTATCAATGATGTGTCCAAGAAATGATACAGAATCCAACCAGAAGTCACATTTCTCGAACTTTGCAAATAATTGATGTTGTCGTAGTCTCTCCAATGTCATCTTCAAATGTTCTTCATGTTCTTCCTTTGATTTGGAATAGATCAATATCTCATCAATGAATACTATGATGAATTTATCGAGCCATTCTCGGAATACGTGATTCATTAAAGCCATAAATGCTGCAGGTGCATTCGTAAGTCCGAAAGGCATCACCAGAAATTCATAATGTCCGTATCTGGTTCGAAATGCAGTTTTGTGAATATCCTGCTCTTTGATTCTGAGTTGATGATACCCAGATTTCAAATCAATCTTCGAGAATATTTGTGCACCTTGTAATTGATCGAACAAATCGTCAATCCTTGGTAGCGGATATTTATTCTTCACAGTGATTCGATTCAACTCCCTGTAGTCAATACACATTCTCATGCTGCCGTCCTTTTTCTTTACAAACAGTACCGGTGCTCCCCAAGGTGACACACTAGGCCTTATGAAACCTTTATCTGTAGTTCCTTCAATTGTCCTTTCAATTCTTTCAGCTCTGCTGGTGCCATCCTGTAAGGTGCTTTGGATATCGGTTCTGATCCCGGAATAATATCAATAGAAAATTCCGTGCTTCGAATTGGTGGCAGTCCTGGCAAATCCTCTGGGAAAACATCTGAGAATGCTTTCACCGTGCAAATCTTATTTATTTTTGCTTCCACTTCAGAGACATTGCCACAAAATCGTTCATGCAAGCTCACGCCTTCATAACAGATCTCTTTACCCGAATTCGCTTGTAGGGTTATGATCTTTCGGTAACAGTCAATGCGAGCCTTTGACTACTCAACCATTCCATTCCAAGAATTATGTCAAATTCTTTCATGTTGATGATGAGCAGGTTGGCTTTGAATTCTTCACTTTCCACAATCAGTGTTACATCATTGCATACATATTTAATTGTGACTGTCTTTCCTAATGGACTCAATACTTGCATTAAATGTAACAGTGGACTGAAGTGCAAATCAAGTTTCTCCACACAAGACTCAGAGATAAAAGAATTTGAAGCGCCAGAATCAAATAACACATAAACATCTTGATTCAGGAATTTAAATTTACCTCCGATCAATTCATGATCCTCTTCAGCACGGACAGCATACAATCTAGTTGGATTGCGCTGTTGTTGTCCACGTGGTTGATTTGTTCCTGAGGTTTGCTTCAAACTGGGACAATCTCTAATCCGATGTTCTTTAGATCCACATTTAAAGCAACCTCCAGAGTTCCAGTAACTTTCTCCAGTATGACTCCGATTACACTTGGGACAAACTTCATTCTTCTTAGTTTCAACGATCATCTGTCTGCGAGCTGGCGGTCTCTGATCTCTGTTTCTGAATTCAGGCTTTCTATTTCGATTATGAGGAGTCTCTAGATTCCTCAGCTCAGATTCCACGAACAATGCCCTCTCCATGAGTATATCAAATTTTGTATCCATGAGAGGTGCTACTTTGAGCCTGGTGCCAGTGCGAAGACCTTGTCTGAACCTTGTAATCGTGCTGTTCTCAGACTGCAAATACAAAGGACAGAATTTGCCCAGCTCTTGGAACTTCCTCAAATATTCCAGCACAGTCATATTCTCAGCTTGTCTCAGCCTCAAAAATTCATCTTCTTTAGCCATTCGGACAGCGTCAGGAAAATATTGTTGCAGAAATTTCTCTCTAAAAATCGTCCAGGTAATGGAGTTTCGTTCCATACTTACTTCCACTGAGGTCCACCAATGCTTTGCATTTCCTTCCAGAAATGGAGTCACCACTGTAACTTTTTCTCCATAGGCAATGTTTATGGCTTTCAGTAATTCTTCAATCTTGGTCAGCCATTCCTCAGCTTTCATTGGATCAGTCTCGTTTCCAAAGTACGGTGGTCGGAGCGCCCGAAATCTCTCAAATTCAGTCCTTCTCTGTGTTTCCGGTTGTAGTGGTGCCGAAACAACATTTTGTTGTAACACTCCAGCTATGATGCGACATATGTTCGTGATGTCCACCTCATTCATTGTTCCCATGTTTATATTTGGGACTCCATCTTGACCTTGATTCACATTCCTATCTTGACCATCTCCTGAGTCGCGATTCGAGTCCTGCTCTTGACTACCACTCTGATTGCTACTGGTTCTTTCTCTAGCCATTTGAAATCTTAAAATGAAAGTGAATTTATCGTAAGATTCGTACACAAAGAAGATAGATAGTCAAACCTAAATAACTTCATTCTTAAGTTCAAAAGTCTAATCCCAAACATATAACAAAGATCTAATCCAAACTAATAACAAAGGTCTAATCCAAACATATAAACTCAGGCTCTGATACCAACTGTGACGGCCCGCCCAGACGGGTCGCCCGCCGTATTCAATTGCTTGAATACAAGGCTTCACTCAATTCAATATCTTATTATCACTTTGAACTTTTATTTAGCGGAAACGTTTTTATTCTTATCGGATGTTTAACTTAGTAATTTTTACCCGTGACTTTTAACTTAGAAAAATTCGGGCAGAGTCTCCTCTTAAAAATTGTGCCCTGTGATCTACCAGATCACTACCACCACAACAATCAATACCATAAAAACAAAAACTAAACCAAAATAAACTTCAAATATCAAAATCCAACTCAAACATAAATAAATGTTTCATATCCTCAAAATAAAACTTAAACATGCCAACATACTCAAAACTTCATAATAAATCTAAATATCCTCCGCATCGTCTAAGTCTTCAACTCCATCTGTAATATGTCACATTACAGGTAAAGGTAAGTTGCAGCATTTTATAGTAAGCGTAATAAACATTTGATAAAAGGTCAAAAACATCATTTTTCATAATGTGACGAAAAATAATATACTTTCATATCCAAAATAACTTTCACACATAAATGGTTTAATCCGAGCAGTTAACGGAACTAAATTTCACAAAACGGAATCATAACGGAAATAACTGCACAGATAACCAACGAAACGTAACAGAAACGAATAACCATATCATATAATGTCTTAACATTATAAAATTAATAATTAAACATAGCCATGTTGTAATGAAACAAATGCATACTCAATTACGGATGTGACACAATGATATCATTCCAGACTATACCCGCTGGAAGGGTATCGACAGATATTATACCCCCTCTGTCTTCGGGCAAACGAAATGCGTTTCTTTATTCTCGTCGCCAACGAGCCGAAAGTATGCGCGTTTTTATCCTCGTCGCAATGCGAGCCACAACGAAACAAAAATATCCACAGTTCACAAACTTCAAATCGTATTCACCGAATCAAGACAAACATGGCCTTTCAAAATAGTTTTTCACACACAATAAAATGTTATTTCCAAATTACATTTTTCAACAAAATACATTTCTTATCAAAATCATATTTCAAAATAATCTTTCATGCTTACTATTCAAAACATTTCAAAATAAACAACAAAACATACTCAAAATAATTTGCGTAAAATTGCAACTTCCTTTACGTACCTCAAAGCTTCCTATCAACGGTAAATCTACAAACCTCCCAAAATCTCCAATATATCAGGGATTTCCTATTAAAATCAAACTCAATTAACTTGGTTCTAACACAATCTAACAAAATCCTAACTCTTTGAATCACACATTACATTTTCGAACCAAAATACCATCTCAATTCTTCCAAAATTCAATACAATTCCAGTAACACACTTTCTAATTCCAAACTTAATTTCATCCTCAAACTACAGCCTAATCTTTGAAATAAAGTATACTTTTTCGAAATCCCCTTAAAAACCAACATACAATTTTCGAACAAAATCTTCAAATTTTCAGAAAAACCTTCGAATAATTCCAGTATCAATTTCTTAACCACAATACAGAACATCTTCGAACAATTCCAGAAAAATTTCTTCAACAAAGTTTTCGAATTTCATTCCAGAAGGTTTTCGAACTTAATCCTTAAAACTTTGATCTTGACAAATTAAACCCCTAAAACTTCAATTTAAGTCCAACTAACCTAACCCTAACAATTAAAAATCGAAACAGCAACTAAAATCGAAAACGGAAAGAAATTTCGAAATTTAAAAATCAAAATTTCATACCAATTCTTTATGATTTTCGGCTCCAATTCCGTTTTCTTCTCCTAAGTTCGCTTCAACTCTGATTTGGGAGAATTTTCGAAGCTAAAATCAAAATTTTACAAAACCTGAATTTCTTATTTCGATCTCGACCCAGACGGAAATAATTTTCGATTTTCTTGTTGGTAGAATTAAATAGCTAATTGATGAGTAGATGAAAGGGTTGAGAGTTATTGGCTTGATGATGGGAGAAGAAGAGGCGAAGAAATTTGAATGAATGGATCGAACATTTGAGAAGAAGAAACAGGCGAAGAGAACCGAGAGTAACGAAGAAAGAAAGAAACAATCGGATAAAGTTCTTGGGAATTAACTGTAAATGCTTATGCTTATTATTATTATTATTATTATTATTAGATATTCTTATTATTTATTTATTATTATTAATATTATATTTATAACTTACACAATATATGGGTCAATAAATTCCTTAAAAATTGAGCCATTACATTTTGTGCTGCTATCCGATCGGCTGATCTTATTATTTGCTCCATTTGGTTACCCAAATTCTGAGTGCTAGCCCTGAATTCCTGTTGAAATTGCAAAGTACTATCATTAAGTTTCGAAAGAAGATCCTCTAAAGACTCACCAGGGGTATGATATTGAGGTTGTTGCGGCCATGGCGAATATTGTGGTATGTATGGCGGTAGATAGGACTGCATGTAAGGTGGAGGTGGGCTCATCCATTGATTGTCATAGTTGAGATTGGGATGATCACTCCAACTTGAGTTGTATGTTCTTTGTCCACTCCCTACGCCAAGTTGGTGCACAAGATACGCCAATTCGTCTAGTCGCCTATAGTCCTCCATGAAAAGATCCAATTTTTAAGAAATCAACCTGTAAGCACGAACAAACAAGAGTAGCGGTGTGGGGGAAAGAAAGAAATAAAACGAAATAGAGAAAAAAAAACAGAAAATATTAACACAAAAATATACAACGCCTCCCCGGCAACGGCGCCAAAATTTGGTGTGCGTTTATCGTGTACGCCCAAATTAACCCCACTCAATCCTCAAGATTGATAACAATAATGTAGTAGCGTGAGTAGGGATCGATCCCACGAGGAGGTGTGAATCTTTGTGTTAATGAGAATCAAAGTCAAAACAATAACAAAAGATGGGGTTGTGAGTGATTGAATTATACTACTTAAATTAAAATTAAAGATTAAACTAATGAAAGCGATTCTTGGTATCGGTCGACTCTTCCTTAGAATTATCATCTATTTCATCGATTCACAAAAGACTCAATTTTTCATATGAATATTCATCGTTGGACGTTTAATCCAATAATCAAAGTCCTATCTCACCTTACGTTTAGTTAAGTAGCCCAAGCGTTCTAGTTTAACCCTTATCAAACAATCAATCAAAATACAAGCGATTAAGATTTAAATCGATGATAGCATATGAACTAGTGAGATCGATGAAGCTAAACAACATAATCCAAGCGTCTATGTTTAATCTAGTCAAGTGTTCTTCCTAAGAATTTAACAAACTCACAAGCGGAAATTCATCAATCTTAGTTGCTTCGTAAATTAGAGGGATCAAATTAGATTTCATGCAAGTTACTAGGTTGTCAATCCAATAAACAAACATCAATCATATCAACAAAATCAGAAAAACTCTTGATATTCAATAAAATTGATATATAAAGCGTATGGATCTCCCCAAGATAAATAATTCCAAGGATTTGTCTTCCTCAACCAAGAATTAAAAACTAGCTAGACATAATCTAATAAAAACAATAAATAAAAGCAAGGGAAAGAATACTAATCCGATCTCCGCTCGTCGAGGTGTCAATCCCGCCTTCGCTTCGATCTTCGTAGCCGTTCTTCAACAAAATTGAAAAGAAAATATAAAACTATCCTAAACTACTCTACCCTAGCTATCTAGATGGTTAAAAGGTCTGATTTTCGTGGATATATGTATTGGGAGGCTGATGGAGTAGGTTAGAATCCATGTGGGAAGGAAAGAAATCAAGTTTTTTAATTTTCCAAAAGTCTTCAGGCGTAATTACGCGTATAATGGCGTAGCTACGCCTAGACATGCCGTCCTTGGCTTGTCTTGCAGCGGCTGAGAAGTAGCGGGTCAGAAACCGCATTCGGAACATCTTCCAATTTATTTCCTGTCCCAGAGCCTCTTGCTCAATCACGGTGGTCTTCCACCACATCAGTGCCTTCTTGGCCAGCTGAAATTCTGCCAATCTGATCCAGGCTGTCTTTGCACAAGGCGCTGCCACAAATATCTGTTCAATCCTCTCCAGCCACTCTTCAGCTTTTTCCCCTGATTTAGTTCCTTCGAACATCGGGGGTCGGTACATCATAAACTGAGCCAAGCTCAACTCCCCCGGTAGCAACTGTTGTTCCGAAGGTTCTTCGCCCAAGGCTGGTGGTGGCAATGGATTCGTACGCCCAGCACTTGCATTTACACTAACGGCGTCACCCACGTCTATATTTGCTGCCATGCTGCAACACAAGGGTTAATAACAACACCAAAAGCAGTTCATAAAGCACATCGTTAGATAATTAAACATGTTAGCATAACATAGGAACTTCATATGCAACATACGTATAAAACATGTTCAAAGTAAGCACCTAGTCAACTTATTGCTAAGGCTACCCTTCACTCATTCCCGAGTTATCTAACCACTGCTCTGATACCACTAATGTGGGGTCTTCCCACCTTAACAGTGGTTAATAGACATAGGAGGGACTAATCATGCATTAAATAACATCTTAAGGTTTCGGTTGTTACACGAGGTAACAGGATTATAGGCCAAAATACAAAACTTCAACAATAATTCTTTACATTCCATAAGAAAGACATTTAGATTTATACTACTCCTAGAGTAGATACTAATCATAACTTGAATCCTATCCATTCCTGTGTCCCTCGTAGCTCACTGCCTCAACCCGACCCTTAGTCCTTTAGTCCAAAAGCGTACCTACAGGGACAACACATCATGAGCATATACAATCTTACTTAACATCATAAAAACATCATAGTAAATGAATGAAACATATATGCAAGATTATTCATTAACTTCTTATCGTTGTCCCTGATTTATAATCATGTATGGGGCATCTTACCCCCGTGGCATCTTACCACAAAAACATCGCATGGCCTCTTACCATGTGGGGCATCTTACCCCGTGGCATCTTACCACAATAACATCGCATGGCCTCTTGCCATGTGGGGCATCTTACCCCGTGGCATCTTACCACAATAACATCATGTAAACAGCATCATATAAGCATCGTATAAACATCATCATATAAACATCGTAAAGACATCATCATATAAACATCGTAAAGACATCATCATTTCATCGTGAATACTCATGCAATAAAAGCATAGTTGTAGTATAAAGATGTGTGTTACCGTCCGATGCCCGTACGCCTCTTACGTACCTTTTCAAAAGGAGGAGGAGTCAGCATACTTTATCTCCTTGATGGTGCCGGTACCTGGGATGGTTCTACAAGACCACATAATACCATATTAGATGCCTCAAAGCCATCTCACATCATAAACTTAACAAAATAAAACATCATTACATTCTTCAACTTACTGCCTCTCTCGATCGATCGGCCCAAGGTCTCGATCGATCGAGAAACTGTGCACAAACAGTGCCTTAGTATTCTGTCTCGCTCGATCGATCGAAACATTTTACCGATCGATCGAGGAGCTTCACCGATCGATCGAGAAATCCTTCGATCGATCGGTACCTAAAAATCAAAACATGCTTTAGACCTTCTGTCTCGCTCGATCGATCGGGACCAAATCTCCATCGATCGAGAGCTCTGAAAAAATCGGGACTTCCCCAGATTTTTGAGCACCTCTTTTCACACCATCATTTCTACTTCATAACATAACATACTTGCTAAATCAAACATGCTAGGAGCATTATAAAACTTCTATGTAAGCACTTAAATTCAAGGTTTCATAAAACCTAAGCTAGCATGCATCATAACATCCTCATAAACTTAGAGCTCAACCAAACTTACAGAAAACAGGGCATTATGACATTACCCAGATTTTCGAACACCTAGTTTCAAGGCCAGCAATCTACCATATAAAACGTATAAAGAGTTCGATCTAACATGCTAGTAGTTACATAACATTAACAAGTAAGCACCCAAACCAAGTTTTCGACCAACCCTTACACTAGCATGCTTAAAACCACACAACCAAACTCTATCTTAACCAAGCTCCCAGAAAAACAGGGTCATGGATTACCTCACTCTTTTGCTCCCATTTTGGCAAGGATTTCTCAACACAATCCACCAGCCAAATCTCCACCTTCTGCAGCTCTTTCTGGACGATTTTGGGGAGAGAAAGGGGAGGAAGAAGTGTCTTGGAAGCAAAATGAGTGAAGCATGGGTGAGGGATGTGATGGGGTATGGGCTGCCAAGTGGGGGGGTGGCCGAGTGGCAGGGGTAGGTGGTGTGGGTTGGGTGGTCATGTGGTGTTTAATTGTGTCCCGGTATATAGTACGATGTATTAAATATCCTCACTCGATATTTAACAACTTTATTTAATTAATACATCCTCTAAAACACCCAACATGCCCCCTAAATCATATCATCACATCATAAGTATTATCCCCCTAATTAAATACACCACAACCCTTAAACACATCATAATTCATCATCGTAGTACATAATCATATCACAATTCGGGGGTATTACAGGGTTGATACGCTGAGCTGTAAGGAGTGCTACAGGATTAGCAGAACATAATTTTCCTTTTTGTATAGTTTCTACAAAGAGTAGAGTAAAGCTATAATTTGGTACCTTTTGTTAGGAATATGTATATTTCCTTTTGAAACTTTTGGTACTGTAATCTCTTAAGCTCAGGATTATCAACACGGCCTAATACTCTTATTTATGAATGATTAGTTCTCTTAATTGCACTTAGAATCTTGTTAGATAACGGGGTCTCACATTTAGTGGTATCAGAGCAGTGGTTAGATAACCAGGGAACGAGTAAACGGTAGCCTTTAGAAACAAGTTGGCTAGGTATTCGTTGGTGGGCATGTTTATGCATGTGGTGCATATTTTTGTATAAGTTGTTATACTATCATGCTTTTGAATATGATTACTCTTGTTATCTAACGGCTTATATTATGAACTGCTTTTGGTATTGTTGTTAACCCCTGTGTTACAGCATATCGGCTATTAATCCGGAGAACCCCAATGAAGAAGTGGGAGATGTGGGCAGTATCAATGCCAGTATTGCTCAGTCGAATCCTCTACCGCCACCTGCTGTAGGCGTGGAGCCTAGTGCATAGATACTGCTACCAGGGGAGATAAGTTTGACCTAGTTTGACCCTGTGCATGGACTGCCTGGCTGAGGTTGGCAGAGTTTCAGTTGGCGAAGAAGTCTTCCATGTGGTGGAAGACAATATTTATGGAGCTGAGGGCACAGGGTATGACAGTAGATTGGACTGTGTTCAGGACCCGGTTCCTTAACCGGTATTTCTCCGCCGCTGCCAGACAAGTTAAAGAAGATGAGTTTACCAACCTGAAGCAGGGCAGCATGACTGTATCAGATTATGCCATGCACTATTCTTCATTGTTGAGGTATGTACCTCATATCGCTGTGAATGGTCATGCCAAGATGAGGCATTTTATGAAGGGACTAAGGCCATAGTTATCTGACCGGGTTGTCTCTAACAACCCCAGCTCATTTGCCCTGACTAGGGCAGAGCTGGCAGAGATTGGGGTTAGTGTGTACACGGAAGCTGTACTCACTTTTATACAATCACAGAGACCGGTTGTTGACAGCCTGAGGCCACGAGGAGACCAGTTTAAGCCTCGTGGGGCTTCTTCATCTTCTAGATTTGGTGGGAAGAAATTTCAAAATCAGAAGCAAGGTAATCGGGGACCAGCGCAGGGAAATAGAACAGGAGGGAACAAGTGTGACACCTGTGGAGGATTTCATTTGACACGTGACTGTCGAGGCTGTTATGTTTGCGGCAGGGTGGGCCACCTGGCGCGGGTTTGCCCCAATCGGGTAGGTCAGGCAGACTCTGGGCCAAATAGGCCAAGATTTGACGCCAGGACGGCACCACAGAGACAGCAGTTTGCACCTCGACCACAGGGAGGTCAGGCGGCAGGACCGCCGCAGGGTCAAGTATATGCGCTGACTCGAGAGCAGGCAGAGGCAGCTCTGGAAGAAGTGATTGCTGGTACGTGCTACTTACTTACGTACCCTGCATTTATTTTGGTAGATACAGGTGCTTCTCATTCATTCTTATCTTCTACTTTTGTGGAGAGACACCACTTGTGTTCGTCTCCGTTACGCCTCTTATGGTCTCGACACCCACGGGGAAGCATGTGATTGCAGATCGACTACTATCTGATTGCCTCATTTATTTTGAGGGCACTGATCTGAGGGCCGTTCTGATTTTGTTGGATATGGCAGATTTTGACTGCATTGTCGGCATTGATGTGTTGAGCAGATACCAGGCCGTGGTTGATTGCCGACAGAGGATGGTGCGTTTTCTGTCTGATCAGGGGTTTCAGTGGACCTTCTATGGGGACGGCTCTCGTCCAAGGATTCCATTGATTTTGGCAGTTAAGATGTCGCGGTTGTTAGAACGCGGTCACACATGCTATCTTATTTATGCCGTGGACGTATCAGAGGAAAAGGAAGAGTTGAGATTCGAGGATATACCAGTAGTTGTGGAATTCACCGATGTGTTTCCGGATGAGATTCCAGGATTTCCGCCGATCAGAGATGTGGAGTTTGCGATTGAATTACTGCCAGGGACATCTGATATTTCCCGTGCCCCTTATAGGATGGCACCGGCAGAGCTGAGGGAGCTGAAAGTGCAGTTGCAGGAGCTCCTCGACAAAGGATACATTTGCCCTAGTGTATCACCATGGGGTGCACCAGTCTTATTCGTAAAGAAAAAGGATGGTTCAATGCGTTTGTGCATTAATTACCGTCAATTGAATAAAGTGACGATTAAGAACAAGTACCCCCCTTCCAAGGATTGATGACTTATTTGATCAGCTTCAGGGCACAGAGCTTTACTCAAAAATTGACTTGAGGTCAGGCTATCACCAGATACGAGTTAGAGCTGATGACGTTCAAAAGACAGCCTTTCGAACTCGGTATGGGCACTATGAGTTTTAAGTGATGCCATTCGGGGTGACGAATGCCCCTGCAGTATTTATGAGCTTGATGAACAGAATATTTCAGAGGTATCAGTTCATCATCGTGTTTATTGACGACATTCTGGTTTATTCAAGAAGTAAGGAGGAGCATGCCAATCATTTGAGGACAATACTTCAGATCCTTAGAGATCATCAGTTGTACGCCAAGCTCAGCAAGTGTGAGTTCTGGCTGAGCAGTGTAGCGTTCTTGGGTCATATTATCTCTCGAGAGGGGATATCAGTAGATCCCAGGAAGATAGAGGCAGTTATGGATTGGTCTGCGCCTACTACAGTTCCTGAGATCCGAAGTTTTCTTGGTTTGGCCGGGTATTATCGACGCTTTGTCGAAGGGTTTTCAAAGATTGCCAAGCCATTGACTCAGCTAACTCAGAAGGGAGTTCCATTCTTTTGGTCGGAAGCTTGTGAGCAGAGATTCCAGGAATTGAAGCACAGATTGACCTCAACGCCAGTATTGGTGATTCCCAGGGAGAACAAGGGGTTCGCTCTCTATACTGACGCATCGCTTCAGGGTCTAGGATTCGTGCTGATGCAGGATAAGCACGTTGTGGCTTACGCTTCGAGATAATTGAAGCCACACGAGACAAGGTATCCAGTCCATGATTTGGAGCTAGCAGCTATAGTGTTTGCCTTGAAGATATGGCGACACTACTTATACGGTACCTCATTCACCATCTTCACTGATCACAAGAGCCTGAAGTTCTTGTTTACGCAGGCTGAACTGAATATGAGACAGAGGAGATGGATGGACCTGCTGAAGGACTATGATTGTGAAATTGAATACTATCCTGGAAAAGCAAATCTGACAGCCCACGCTTTGAGTCGGAAAGTTAAGAACACGACAGAGGATGCCATGTGTCTATCAGCTATGATGGGCTCCTACTGTCCGTTGTGTTTTGATTATGATGTGTCTGCTTCACCGGTACAGATTTTGACCTTATTAGCTGAACCCGTTATTTATGATCACATCAGGAAGGCTCAGGAGACTGACGAGGAAGTTCAGAGATGGTTGTCAGTGGTTCGTCTGGGTCAGTCATCGAAGTTTAGGTCGCGGAGGATGGTTCCTTGAGGTTAGGTGATCGATGGGTGTTTCCGAATACGCCCGAGTTGCGTCAGGGAATATTACAGCGAGCTCATTGCAGCAGGATGAGTATCCACCCGGGGTGGAAAGAAAATGTATAAGGACTTATGTAGCCAGTTTTGGTGGAGACGAATGAAACAAGATGTCACCACATTCGTCAAGAGATGTCTGATTTGTCAGCAAGTGAAGGCTGATAGGCAGAGGCCTGGTGGTGAGCTTAGAAGTTTGGAGATACCGGAATGGAAGTGGGAGCACGTATCCATGGACTTTGTGACCCACTTACCGAGGACTGTTTTGGGTTTTGATGCCATCTGGGTAGTCGTGGACAGATTGACTAAAGTGGCTCACTTCATTCCTACAGTATGACCTTCACGTACTTGAAGATGGCTCAGTTATATGTCAGAAATGTAGTGAGACTGCATGGGATCCCTGTTTCGATTGTGTCTGATCGAGATCCGCGGTTTACATCTCACTTTTGGGAAGGTCTCCAGTCAGCCCTGGGTACAGAATTAAGGTTGAGCACAGCACACCATCCTCAAACAGACGGACAGACCGAGCGTACCATATAGACGCTCGAAGATATGTTACGGGCTTGTGTGTTGGAGTTCGATACTTCGTGGCAGGATTCAATGCCTTTGGTAGAATTTTCTTATAACAATAGCTACCAGGCAAGCATACAAATGGCTCCTTTTGAGGCTCTCTACGGTAGACGTTGTAGGTCGCCTTTATATTGGGATGATGTGGAGCGTAAATCGGTCGGAGGGCCAGAATTGGTCCAAGAAATGGAAGAAAAGGTAAAGGTGATCAGAAGGAAAATGAAAGCAGCCCAGGACAGGCAGGCAGCGTATGCTAATCAACGGCGTCAGCCGTTAGAGTTTCAGTTGGGCGACAGGGTCTTTTTGAAGATCTCACCATTCAGAGGTGTGGTACGTTTTGGGATGCGGGGGAAGTTATCCCGGAGATATGTTGGACCGTATGAGATCTTACAGCATGTTGGTACTCTCGCATACCGGTTGGCTTTACCGCCCTCTCTATCCGACATACACGATGTGTTTCATGTGTCTATGTTGCGGAAGTACGAGCCAGATCCTTCTCATGTGTTGCAACCTTCTGAGGTTCAGATAGAGTCCGATGTTTCCTATGTGGAGCGGCCTATCAGGATTCTAGATCGGGCAGATCACAGACTACGAAACAAAGTTATTCCTATGGTCAAAGTTCAGTGTGATCGTAGGGGTGTCGAGGAGGCCACATGGGAGACGGAGCGACACATGGTGCAGCACTATCCGGAACTATTTTCTGGTATGTGATTTATGTTTTGTTTCATTTTTCGTAAGTGCGTGCTGATTTCGAGGGCGAAATCTTATAAGTAGGGGAGTATTGTGATATCCCCGAAATGATTATGTGCTTTTAAACATTAATTATGTTATGAGGATTATGGTGTTAAATTATGGAGTTGATTTATTTATATTGGGAAATGCGTTTCAGGGTGCATGTGATATGTGTTGGAAATTTGGGTATGGCATGATTATTTGGGGTGGATGTTGTTTGTTTTGGGTGAAGCATGTTTAATTGGAATTTGAAGTATTTTATTGTTTAAATACTATAAAATATCATGTGAGGATATTTTAATACATCATGCTAAATACCGGGACCAAAACATAACACATCACATAACCCATCACCCAACCGCCTCCAACCCATGCTGCTACAGCTGCCCCATACCCTCACTTTAATCTCCCATCACTCAACCTCCATCACCTCTTCTCCCCAACTTTCTCCTCCACATTTTCGTCCAGCATCTGCTAAGCATATAGGAGGAGGAGATCTGCCATTTTATTGCTTGGAATCTTGCCAAAAATTGGAGCAAAAGAGGGTGAGGAACCATATCGTACTTTGGGTAAATTTTGGTTAAGTTTGAGTTTGGTTATGATGATATGAAGCATGCTAGCTTAGGTTTGGTTGAACCTTCAATTTAAGTACTTGCATGGTGTTTTTATGAAGTTCCTAGCATGTTTATTTGAGCATGGTGCATGTTTAATCGGATGGTTTTGTTGGTATGAAAAGAAGTGCTCGAAAATCTGGGAAATCCCGATTTTTCAGAGTGATCGATCGATCGAGATTTTAGTTCCGATCGATCGGACGAGGCAGAACGATTGGTATAAGTTTTGAAAGTCAGGGACCGATCGATCGAAGGATATACCGATCGATCGGTGAAACTTTTCGATCGATTGATATTTCCTTCCGATCGATCGATCGAGGTAGTGTGCTTGGGCACTGTTTTAGCATGTTTTCTCGAACGATCGAGATTTTGGTGCCGATCGATCGAGAGAGGCAGAATCTTGGCCAATATTTTTAATTGATTTATTTTGAAGAATTTTGACAATGATTCGTGAAATGGTATCTAATATTGTATTATGTGGTTATGTAGAGCCATCACAGGTAGCACACAACGCAGGGGATAGAGCCCTGCAACTGAAGATATTTTGGAAGTACGTAAGCGACGTACGGGCACCCAACGGTAACATGTATTTTATGTCTGTCCATTTGACACATGATAGATGCAAGGTTGTGCATTATGAGTATGATACATGTTGTTATGCATTGTTGTTGCATATGTATGTTGCGGAATAAATGGTGTGTATTCCACAAGTCAGGGTTATCACAGTGATGATTTTAATGCTTACCGTTTATACCGCTAAAAATGTGGAGCGGGAGGTCGCTTGCACATGGAGGCGAGATTTACCATACGAAGCGAGGATAGAAATACCGCTTGTATAAGGAAGCGAGGGAGGGGAGTTCCGCTTGTTCTAAAGTTATGAAGCGAGGGGCATTAAAATACACTGATGATAAACTGACTAAGGATTGAAGTAAAAATTTAAGAATTAAAAATATGTCATGACATTTATTTAAAGAAACCATAATATCATGTATTGATTTGATTATGAGTTATGGTACAGGGACAACCAAAATGAGCGTTTTAAATGCATTGGAATTCAGGAAGTATCCTATGCCTATGATTTATGCCTCTATGCCTTACATTCATATTATGATTGATATGAACTATGATGTGCTCATGTATTTGGGGTTGTCTTTGTAGGTGCTTTTGACATGGAGAATTAGGGCCGGGGTTGATACGCTGAGCTGTAAGGAAGGCTACAAGATTAGCAGAACAGAATTTTCCTTTTTGTATAGTTTCTACAAAGAGTAGAGTAAAGCTATAATTTGGTACCTTTTGTTAGGAACATGTATATTTCCTTTTGAAACTTTTGGTACTGTAATCTCTTAAGCTCAAGATTATCAACACGACCTAATACTCTGATTTATGAATGATTAGTTCTCTTAATTGCACTTAGAATCTTGTTAGATAACGGGGTCTCACAAAACATGACTGTCTCAGATTATGCCATGCACTATTCATCACTGTTGAGGTACATCTCTCATATCGCTACTAGTGGGCATGCCAAGATGAGGCATTTCTTGAAGGGGTTGCGGCCAGAACTATTTGATCGGGTTATAACCAACAACCCCACTTCTTTCGATGATGCTCTTACTAGAGCAGAACTGGCAGAGATTGGAGTTGGGGCTTATGCTGATATTGTACCCCCACATGTGCCACCGCTGTGATGCCCGGGGATTAATAGTGTTAATACCGGTGTGGTAATAATCCTTAATGGATTTTAATTATGGCAATTATGAATTAATTGCGGTTTTGAGACTCCCAGGGATTTTTAAATCCGGTATTTGGAGTCGTTGGGTCCAGCGGATGAGATTGTATTCTCATCGTGGTGATAACATTGGAATTTGGTTTTTAGTGGAATGTGGGGTCCGGAGTACTTTGTACTGGGACTGGTGATGGAATTTGAGTTGGAGAGATAATTATTGAAAGCAGATGATTTTTAATGAATCATGATGTAGTTGTGGAGGTAATGGTATTTTGGAGTTTTGGTACTATATATACAAAGTGGACTCGATGTTTCGTCATTGCACGAACTCTCCTCCCTCCCTCTCTCCTCACACCTGCGATCTCCCCTTCCCCAAACCCCTCTCTTCTCCCTTTGGTAAAAAAATGGCTAGAGGCTTGGCCCGGGAGCCGAATTTCTCAAAGATAATAAGGTATTGTTCTTCCCCTCGTTCTTATCTTCGATTTGATAGTAAAATGGTGGATTTTGGTTGATTATTTTGTTGGGTTTGGAAATTGGGGGTTTTTGATAAAAAAATCAAAGTTGAGTTTTTAGTGTTTTTATTGGTTACAAATTGGGTGACGTTGAATACTACTCACGATCGATCGCGAGATGTTACCGATCGATCGCGAGTGGCAGAGAAAGTTGGCGATTGATCGGCATTTGTGGGCGATCGATCGCGGGCTTGTGTTTTTTGGGCAGTAGGGTTGCGCGATCGATCGCGCCTAAATGACGATCGATCGCGGCCCTTATTGTTGTGTTTTTTTGAATTATTGGAAATTGTCGGGATTTTGGAATCGAGGTTTAAGCGGCCCATTTCCGGGGCAATGTCTACATTCCATTGGGAATGCCACTTTTAAATTGGTTGGTTGGAGCCAAAGTTTAATATAACAGAATTCTCGGTTGAGTTTTTGGCTATCTTTTAAACATATAAAATGAAATATTTTGGGTATTATGCATGCTTAGCCGGAGGGCTTTTATTTTGGTAATCGTCATGAATGGACGATAGGTTTGGAAATTGTGAATGTGCTTGGGCACGTGATTGCATGCCTATGTTTAATTGAGAGTTATTTGCATGTTAGCACATAATTCATCGGGTCGTGGGACTCGGGCATGGTTGGACTCGAACTACGGAATTATGAGGTACGTATGACGTACGAGCATAGCCTTTTTATTATGATTGCAACTGTTGAGTGCATGGTACCCTATATTGCAATAAATATATGGAAATGCATGATATAAGGTATTAGCAATAAACGGTTATTGGAATGCATGGCTTTTCGTAATTGCTACAAATGGATGTATATGCATTGAGAATCGTATGGTGCCGCTTTTGAGCGAGCAATGATTGGGATGTTGTCGCCTTTGAGCGAACACCGGTTATGACGCCACTGCTGTTGAGCATGCGTGAGAATGAAATGCCGGTATTGTAGAGCGAGCAATGATATAGAACTATTGAACCATGAGTGAGATATATGAAATATCTGTAATCATTGTTTAATGATTTGATATTATTGATTATGATATCGGTATGTAGCAAATGGATTGTTAGTCAATGTAATGATTAACTGGCATTTGGGAATTTGATGGTTTCAGTTATTTTGAGAACAAGGATAATACGTGGAATCTCGGATGAGGATGATACCATCCAGGGAGCATCTTTTATATTTCATAGCATTTACATTTTTGTAAATTATGAATTGTATTATTGTGATTATGGGATTTAGGATATTGGTATGCTCACCCCGTGTGGGGGCTGTCTCTGTTTGGGCAGGTGATTAGGTACATTGATGGCTTTGGATATGAGCTCGAGCTATGGATTGGAGGTGCTACCAGGGATCGAAATACCAGTGACGGTATTGAGCACCGTATTTTATACATTTGATACACACATTCCTATTTGATGCTCGCATGTGAGCACTATTATGTGCATATGGTATGTATAAAAAGGCAAGGGCCTTTCTCTCTTCATTTATGAGTAGTATGCAATTATTTATTGAATTGCTAAATGAACTGAGAACACGTTAGTGTATCATATTAGTGCATGAGATTTATGTGGACATGGTTGGGGGAACTAGACATTATATGGAATAATGTAAAGAAATTTATTATATGCATGATTGGCTATAATGACAAGTGGTTTTTCCCTTACATGCATGATTGTATGCGCTAATGGCAATCATTAATACACTAATAACGGGTTAAGGGCATGGGGTCCTTACATTAGTGGTATCAGAGCAGTGGTTGCTCTTTGGGGCTGTTGAGGGCCTAGGAACATATTAATGAGAATGAGTAGCACATAATTATGCATGATAGTAGTTAGTGTTGTGTGACACAACTATTTTGCTTATGTGCATTTATGATATGTGATCATAGTGGAACAATTATATGTCATGACATATATGGAATCATAATATAATCTGTTGATTATGATTGTGAGCTGTGGCACGGGGACAACCGAAGGGAGCATTTTGAAATGCATTGGGATACATGAAGTACTTTGTACTCATAGTTTATGCATTTACTCATTATAATCATATTGTGGTGAATATGGATTATCATATGCTCATGGTTTGGGATTGTTCCTGTAGGGACGCTATGACACGAAGGGCTAAGACCAGGGTTGAAAGACACGAAACGGTAACCTGCATTTTATATACATCATGGATTATGCATTGTGGTTGCATATATATTGGAGTGATGATTTTAGTGCTTTGCTGCCAAATGTTGAAGCGATGGTACCGCATGTCGCATTTGAGCGAGGTGCATTAAAATACACTCATGGCGATGTATATTGGATTATGTGTAAGGACCCCAAGCCCTTAACCCTTGATTAGTGTATTAATCATTATGTGTGGCACATGCTTCAATAAAATCAATCGGGAAACACAGATGATACTTTACCATTGAATGACAATTACAAAATTTCTTTAATATTCAACATTAAGATCATCTCTACCAACAAATAGACTCATAGATTCCGCCCATTTCCATCCCCATTACACCACTTTTTACATGGTGGACTTTTATAAAAATTTGGGCAGAGTCTCCCCATAAATAGAGCCATCCCGAAATAAAAGCGCATCACAATATATAGTTCCCGGCCAGGGAAAACACATACTCAACAGAATACAGCAACGCTAAGTAAATTCCCAGCCAGGGAAGACACCACACATAAGACAACATGAACGGGTTTCAACACCCACATAATACACCCATGACTCTCATATCATTAGCAATTCTACTCTTAATTGCATGCAACATAGAATGAAAGAGAGAAAGGCGCATGCCTTCATATACAACCCATATACAAGCATAAACGTGCTCACATGCGAGCATCATAAATATGTATATAACTTTCGGGTGTATATAAGTACTCTATACGATACCGTGCTCCATCAAGCCCTGGTACCACGATCCTGGGAGTACATCCAATCAACAGCTCGAGCTCAGCTCCACATCCATCGATGTACCTGTTCACCTGCCCCAACAGAGACAGCCCCCAACGGGGTGAGCATACCAATACACAAAATCCCATAATCACAATAATGAAATTCATAATTTACAACAAAAGTAAATACTAATGAATTTTAAATGATACTCCCTGGATGACAACGTCCTCATCCGGGATTCCGTGTACTGTCCCTGTTCTCACAATCATCAAACTCATCAAATCTCAAAACTCAGTAAATCAACACATTGATTTAACTCATAGCATGCCTGATTCTCAAGTATCAATAATTAATGATTCCAAATTCATTATACATACAAATATAGATATCTCGATATCTAATACTGATTTTCAACTCTGCTACCAATCACAGATAGCTCAAATGCCTAGCATTTATTTTACAAATTCTCCATTATACTTAGACATCTCACATGTCTTATAATGAATACATGATTCCACGATCATTCTTAGGCATCTCAAATGCCCTACAATAGTCATATAAACCCAGTACCCCATATCTCCCATAAGGTCATACTACTCTAGTATCACGCACGCTTGTGGCGGCTGTAAGGACCCTAATCCTTAAGTGCGGAATCAAGGCATAATAGAGCTAATATAAATGATCAGAGTGAGAAATAACGTGTTGAGTTTATGAGCTTAAACATTACATGCCAAAAATAAGGACTACCAAAAATGGATTAATTACATTCCCCATCAAATGAATGCTATCAACTAGTTTTACACTACTCCTAGAGTAGACACTAGGCACAATAATCCTGTCCTTCATCTACCAAAGATGCTCTTCAAGCTCACTGTCTCAACCCGTCTAGCCCTCCTATCATGCCAAACGTGTACCTACAAGGACAACCCCCAAACATGAGCAATAATAATCATTCATATTCAACACAATATGAAGATAAAGCGTAAATGCATAATCATAATAAAACACTTCCTGTTTTCCCCATGCATTTCAAACGCTTCCCGTTTGGTTGTCCCTGTACCATAACTCATGAGTATAATCAATAGATTATTTTTAATGGTCTAAACATGTCATGACATATACCAGCTCATCAATACCAAATACTGATCACCAATCCCTAGTCTGTCCATCACAATGTATTTTAATGCCCCTCGCTTATTTACATATAGGCGGCATAGGATAACCTCGCTTCAATGGACATGCGGGACTCCCACCCCTCGCCTCTCATTGAGCGGCAAATACCCTTTCCTCGCCCTATATGATAACCACGCTCAAATGTGACATGCGGCGCTCCCACCCCTCGCTTCACATTTAGCGGAACCAAACAAATAGCGGCAAGCATTAAAATCATCAAGGGATGGCCACGACTCATGGGATGTGCACCAATAATCATATGCATCCATAAACATCATGCATAACATGTATTTGCATCCACAATGCAATACCACATATATACTCGCATCCACAATGCATAAACAATGAGTATATAAGATACATGTACCGTTGGGTGCCCGTACGTCCACTACGTACCTTTCCAAAAGTGGATTTGATATGGCTTCAGTTCCTTGGTTGCGTTGCTACCTGGGATGGTTCTACACAATCACACAACCCCATATTAGAAGCCAAATAATAGCCAAATACCAAAAATTTGACAAAAGAAAGCATTTCTCAAAAATCCACTGGCGGCGATCGATCGCTTCACCCAGGCGATCGGTCGCCTCAAAATTTTCACTGCGGCGATCGGTCGCCCCAAACATGGCGATCGATCGCCATTCCTTTGATTTGGCTACTGCCTCTCGGCGATCGGTCGCCTCATTTTAGGCGATCGATCGCCTAACCCGCAAAAATGCTACTGTCCCTTGGCGATCGGTCGCCTCTTTTCAGGCGATCGATCGCCTCGCGCAGAGTCGCGTTTTTCACCATTTTTGCACCCAAAAATCCTTCCAATCCATACCAACACTTAACCAAACAAACCAACAACATCTAAACAACATAAACCACCAAAATATACTTCAAAACAAGTATAAATCCAACATATAACCAAACCCACAACAACCCAACAAAAAACCCATTTTAAAACCATTCAAAATCATATCAAACTCAAACAAAACCTTACAAAATTAACCATGAGGTATCCATACCTCTTGGGGACCTCAAATCACCCAACAAGCAATCAAGATTTTTGAAAGGTTTCTCTTCACCCCAAAGCTTGAGCTCGAAAAATGGAAGGAGGAAGGGTTTGTGGATTTGATTTTGGTAAAGTGTGGGTGTTGGTAAAGGTGGGGGGGTTATAAGTTAAAATAGGGTGCATACAATACCACGGTGTATAAAACACCCCAACATGATATTTTTCAAAGCATTAAACCAAATGCACCAAAATATCAATTAAATGCATGATTTCTTAATTAATTGCTAACCATGGCAAATAAATCATGCTTCCAACAATAATTCCCAACATACCCAACATGCACCCTGAAATGCTATCCCGGGTCACTTTAACACATGACTAAGCATTTCCACATAATAATTCCAACACATAATTAATTACCACCATAATTAATCATAATAATCGCAATTAATGCCCAAATGCAATTAACCATTTCGGGGATATCACAATACTCCCCTACTTATAAGATTTCGTCCTCGAAATCACATGCACTTACCCCAAAAGGAAACTAAACATAAACACATACCAGAGAATAGTTCCGGGTAGTGCTGCACCATATGCCGCTCCGTCTCCCACGTAGCCTCCTCGACACCCCTGCGATCCCACTGAACCTTGATCATAGGTATCACTTTGTTTCGAAGTCTACGGTCTGCTCGATCCAGAATTCTGACAGGCCGTTCCACATAAGACACATCGGATTCCAACTGAACTTCGGAAGGCTGTAACACATGAGACGGATCCAGCTCATACTTCCGCAGCATCGATACATGAAACACATCATGTATGCCAGATAAAGAAGGCGGCAAAGCTAGTCGGTAAGCTAAGGTGCCAATGCGCTGCAAAATCTCGTACGGTCCAACATACCTCGGAGACAGTTTCCCGCGCATCCCAAATCGCACAACGCCCCTGAAAGGCGAGATCTTCAAAAAGACCTTATCTCCCAACTGAAATTCCAACGGTCTCCGCCGTTTATTTGCATAAGCTGCCTGTCTGTCCTGGGCCGCTTTCATTTTCTGCCTTATCGTCTTTCTCTTTTCTTCCATCTCCCGAATCAACTCCGGTCCTCCGACCGATCTGCGGTCCAAATCATCCCAACACAGGGGTGATCTACACCGTCTGCCATAAAGAGCTTCAAACGGAGCCATCTGAATACTCGCCTGGTAGCTATTGTTATAAGAAAACTCTACCAAAGGCACTGAATCCTGCCAAGTGGCATCGAAATCCAAAACACAAGCTCTCAGCATGTCCTCAAGCGTCTGAATAGTGCGCTCGGTCTGGCCATCCGTCTGAGGATGATAAGCAGTGCTCAATCTGACTTCAGTTCCCAAGGCTGACTGAAGGCCTTCCCAGAAATGAGATGTGAATCGCGGATCTCGATCTGACACTATGGAAACGGGGATCCCATGCAATCTCACCACATCTCTAATATACAACTGCGCCATCCTCAAAAAGGTGAAAAGTCATGCTATAGGGGATAAAATGAGCTACCTTGGTCAATCGGTCCACAATCACCCAAATAGCATCAAAGCCTGAAGCACTCCTCGGCAAATGAGTCACGAAGTCCATGGAAATGTGTTCCCACTTCCACTTCGGTATCTCCAAGCTTCTCAACTCGCCGCCAGGTCTCTGTCTCTCTGCCTTAACCTGCTGGCAGATCAAACACCTCTTCACAAAAGCGACGACATCTGATTTCATCCTTTTCCACCAAAACTGACCACGCAGATCTTTATACATATTTTTCCCGCCTGGGTGGATGCTAAGTCTGCTACTATGAGCTCGCTCCAAGATCCCTCTACGCAACTCCGGCGTACTCAGAACCACCCATCGGTCACCCAATCTCAAAGACCCGTCATCGGCCACTCTGAACTTCGTTGGCTGACCAAGATGTACTAAAGATAACCACCTCTGAACCTCATCGTCTGACCTCTGAGATCTCCTGATGTTCTCATAGATATCTGGCTCAGCTAACAAGGTCGATACACACACAGGTGATGCATCAATGTCAAAATCATAGCCCAGATGGCAATAGGATGTCATCATAGCCGACAAATGGATGACGTCCTCAGCAGAACTCTTCACTTTCCGGCTCAAAGCGTCTGCTGTCAAATTGGCTTTCCCGGGATGGTACTCTATCTCACAATCATAGTCCTTGAGTAGGTCCATCCATCTCCTCTGCCTCATGTTCAGCTCTGCCTGAGTGAATAAAAACTTGAGGCTCTTGTGATCCGTGTATATGGTAAACGACGTACCATACAAATAACGCCTCCAAATCTTCAGGGCGAAGATGATAGCCGCCAATTCCAAGCCATGAACTGGATATCTGGTCTCATGCGGCTTCAACTGCCTCGATGCATAAGCTACCACATGCTTATCTTGCATCAGAACACACCCAAGGCCCTGAAGTGATGCGTCAGTATACAGAACAAATCTGGAGTTCTCCGTAGGGATCACTAACACTGGCGCCGTCGTCAACCGGTGCTTTAATTCCTGGAAGCTTTCCTCACAAGCTTCTGACCAAAAGAAAGGCACTCCCTTCTGAGTCAACTGAGTCAGCGGCTTGGCAATCTTCGAAAAGCCCTCGACAAAGCGCCAATAATACCCGGCCAAACCAAGAAAACTCCGGATCTCAGGCACAGAAGTGGGGGCAGCCCACTCCATCACAGCTTCGATCTTCCTGGGATCCACTGATATTCCGCTGCTCGATATGACATGCCCCAGAAACACTACACTACTCAGCCAAAATTCACACTTACTGAGCTTAGCATACAACTGATGCTCTCTGAGAATCTGAAGCACTGTCCTCAAGTGTTTCACATGCTCTTCCTCACTCCGGGAGTAGATGAGAATGTCGTCAATAAACACAATGACGAACTGATCAAGATACGGCTGAAACACTCGGTTCATCAGACTCATAAAGACTGCTGGAGCATTCGTCACGCCGAACGGCATCACTAGGAACTCATAATGTCCATATCGGGTCCGGAATGCTGTCTTCTGCACATCTTCCTCTCTGACTCGAATCTGATGATACCCGGATCTCAAATCAATCTTGCTATACACCCTGGTACCTTGCAACTGATCAAACAGATCGTCTATCCTTGGGAGAGGATACTTGTTCTTCACTGTAGCCTTATTCAGTTGCCGATAATCGATGCACAACCGCATCGAACCGTCCTTCTTCTTCACAAAGAGAACCGGTGCGCCCCATGGCGACACGCTCGGGCGTATATATCCCTTGTCAAGGAGATCCTGCAGCTGTTCTTTCAACTCTCTCAACTCAGCCGGTGCCATCCTGTAAGGTGAACGAGAGATAGCGGATGTCCCTGGCAACAACTCGATCCCAAACTCAACTTCCCTAGCCGGTGGGAATCCTGGGATCTCTTCTGGGAATACATCAGCAAACTCTGCCACTACTGGCACATCCTCAACTCTCAATTCTTTACTCTTCCCAGACGTGTCCACGGCATAGATGAGATAGCCCGTGTGACCACGTTCCAACAACTGAGTCATCTTGATCGCTGAAATCAACGGAATCTTCGCACGAGAACCGTTGCCATAGAAGGTCCACTGACTGCCCAACTCAGGTCTGAACTTCACTGTCCTCTGCCGGCAATCTACCACTGCCTGATATCTGTTCAGAATATCAATACCCAAGATGCAGTCGAAGTCTGACATGCCCAACACAATCAAGTCTGACCTCAATTCGCTGCCCTCAAAATAAATGAGGCTATCTGCCAAAAACTGATCAGCAACGACATTTCTTCTAGTGGGTGTCGAGACTAAAAAAGGCGTGGGCAAAGGAGACGTGCGCATATGGTGTCTTTCCACAAAACCCACCGATACAAAAGAGTGGGAGGCACCTGTATCGATCAAAATAAAAGCAGGGTACGTAAATAAATGACACGTACCGACAATCACCTCCTCTGGGGCTGCCTGGGCCTGCTCCCTGGTCAGTGCATACACCTGTCCCTGGGGCGGTCCTACTGTCTGACCTCCCGATGGTCGAGGCCCAAACTGTTGCCTCTGCTGCACTGTCCTATCATCAAACCTCGGCCTGTTGCCCTGAAACTCTGACTGTCCTCCACCAGGTGGGGCAATACCGAGCGATGTGGCCCATCTTGCCACAGATATAACAGGCAGGACACTTGTTTGAAGAATGTGGCCCTCCACAATTGTTGCACCTCGGCTCTCCCGGCCTATCCCCTTGCTTGGATCCTCGGTTGGCGGACCAATTGCCCTTCTTGCCAACATGTTTCTGGCCAAAGTACTTCTTTCCACCAAACCGTGAAGATGAAGAGGCACCACGGGGTTTAAATGTGATGACCAGGGATTATAGGTGTTAATCCCGGAGTATTAATAATCCCTAAAGTGGTTTTACGTGACGATTTGGAGTTTAATTGAGGTGTTGGGCCTTCTGGGCTCGTTTAATTGGGTAGTTGGGATCGTTGGATCCAGAGGTTGAGATTGTATTCACATTACGGTGTAAAACCTAAGAGTTGGGTTTTTGGTGTGTCTCGGGATCTCGGGTGTTGTGTGAGCACCGGTAGGGGGTTTTGGAGTTAGAGAGAGAGTTTTTGAAAACAGATGATTTTTAAGGAATCATGATGTATTTGTGGGGCTATTATTTTTTCGGAGTATTTTTGCTATAAATAGCAGTTGAACCCGAAATTTTATGAAAATTATCATTTCAGCCCCAAATCTTTTCCCTCTCCTCCCCTGCGCGCGATTCCCGCTGCTACAGCGCTCCCGCCGCTTCAAGCGGTGCGCCCGCCGCCGTCCGGCCGCCGATCGGCGCGTCCGACCTACCCACGGCGTCGTCTCGGCGAGGCGCTTCTTTCCCCTCCGGCAATTGAAGATTTCGTCGCGTCTTGGAGTCGAATTTGGCTGGAATGCGTCGATCCCCAAAAGTTAGGGTTCATCGGATTTCGTCCGATTTTGCTTCCGATTTTCGTTGGGTAACCTCCCTAACCCCTTGTTCGTCTTTTTCATGTATTTCCATGCCTTTATTGTTTCGAATTTCCCCAATTTCGTAGGGTTTAATTTTCGAATTATTGGGGGTTTTTGGCAAAGGTGATGATTCTTGCCATTGATGGTTTAATTCACATCTTAGGTGTATTATGATGCTTAAGTGGGATCGAATTGAGAAGCTTTGGTTCAAATTTGAAGAATTTTAAGAGTTGGGATTTAAAGGCTTGTTTGGGTTCGATTTTAAGGGGGTTGAGTTCGAAAATGGGGAGTTTTTGTCAAGGGATGTTGATTCTTGCTTGAATAGCTTAATTGGCATTTTAGATAAATTATGGTATTTTATTGGGTTCGAAATTGTGAGATTAAGGTTCGATTTTTGTAGGGCATTCTTGAACAAATTTCGATTGTCTCATTTATTTCCTTCCCTGCATGTACCCTGCCCCGGGTCTTTTAAGAGGATAATTATCGTGTATTGACAATGTTGTGAGGGATATGGGTGTGCTTGAGCATAGGTTACATGTTCGTAAATAATTGTGAATTATTTATCGTGTTAGCACATCATTCCTCGGGGCATGGAACTCGAGCAAGGCTTGGCTCGGACTTCGGAGATTTAAGGTACGTGCGACGTACGAGCATTACTATATATATGTGAAATGCATAAGGTATTTTTGATTGCATTGAATGTTTTGCGTATGGTTATACATATATGTTGATATAGCCAAGGAATGACCCAAATCTTGATATCGCCGCTTGTAGCGTGCGTGACATTAGAGTAGGATGACTCTTACATGATATAAGGGGTACTGGGTTTATATGACTATATTATGAGACATTTGAGATGTCTAGGTTTGTAGAATCATGCATTCTTCGTAAGACATTTGAGATGTCTAGGTTCGTAGAATCATGTATTCATTATGAGACATTTGAGATGTCTAGGTTCATAGACTCATGTTTTCATTATAAGACATATGAGATGTCTAAGTATAATGGAAAGCAAGGTTATGAAATCAATATTTGATATTGATATATCTATATTTGCATATATATATGAACTTGGAATCATTCATTCTTGATATTTGAGAATCAGGCATGCGATGTGTAAATCAATGTGTTGATTTACTGATTTATGAGATTTGATGAGTTTGATGTTGTGAGAACAGGGACAGTACACGGAATCCCGGATGAGGATGTTGCCATCCAGGGAGTATCATTTAAATTCATTAGTATTTACTTGTGTTGTAAATTATGAATTTCATTATTATGATTATGGGATTTTGTGTATTGGTATGCTCACCCCGTTGGGGGCTGTCTCTGTTGGGACAGGTGGACAGGTACATCGATGGCTATGGAGCTGAGCTCGAGCTGTTGATTTGAGGTACTCCCAGGATCGTGGTACCAGGGCTTGATGGAGCACGGTATCGTATAGAGTACCTATATATACACCTGAGGATTTATACATATTCATGATGCTCGCATGTGAGCACGATTATACTTGTATATGGATTGTATATAAAGGCATGAGCCTTTCTCTCTTTCATTTAAGGTTGCATGCAATTAGGTTGAATTGCTAGAATGATATGAGAGTCATTGGTGTATTATGTGGGTGTTGGAACCCACTTTTGTTGACATATGTGTGGTGTCTTCCCTGGCTGGGAATCTACTTGTATTACTGCTTTCTGTTGAGTATTATGCTTTCCCTGGCCGGGAATTTTGTTATGTGTTGTACTCTTTTTTTTGGGATAGCTCTATTTATGGGGAGACTCTGCCCAAATTTTTATAAAAGTTTACAATATGAAAAGTGGCACCAAGGGGTTGGTAAAGGGCAAACATATGAGTCTTTCATTGACAGGCAATGATTAAGTATCATCAGAGCTTCCCGATTGACATTTTATAGAAAGCATGTACCACACATAGTGGTTAATACACTAATCAAGGTTTAAGGGCTTGGGGTCCTTACATTAGTGGTATCAGAGCAGTGGTTGCTCATTGGGGCTGTTAAGGGCCTAGGAAGTTATTGATAGCACATATTTATGCATGATGGCATTAATGTTGTATGACATAACAAATTGTTTATGTGCTCTTATGATATGAAAAGTGGTATTGCTAACCATTGTGGTTGCAGGAATCGTGTGGAACACGATAGGATGACATTTATAGGGATGTCTGGCACTCCGTGTATTATGTGCCAAGGAAGCTGGTTTTAAGAAAATCAGATAAAGGGATATTTCCGAGGTAACATGTATTTTACGTTGTCTTGTTGACACATGATGAATGCAAAGTGGTGCATTAAGGTTATAGTATATGTTATTGTGCATTGTTTTTGCATATGCATGTTATGAAATATAAGAGGTGTATTTCTTGAGTCAAAGTTATCTTAGTAAGGATTTTAATGGCTTATGCTAAAGTCCATATGAAGCGATGAAGAGTCCCGCTTATATGGAGTAGCAACGCTAAAGTCCATATGAAGCGATGAAGAGTCCCGCTTATATGGAGTAGCAACGCTAAAGTCCATTGGAAGCGATGAAGAGTCCCGCTTACATGGAGTAGCAACGCTAAAGTCCAGTGGAAGCGAGGAAGAATTCCGCTTTCCTGGAGTAGCAAGAAGCATTAAAATGTACTAATGATAAGGGCTCAGGATGAAATAAGGATTTAAGGAAAAAGAATGTCATGACATTGCATATCCATACATTCATATAATGCGTTTTTATTATGTATTGAATGTTGATGCATAGCGTATATGGCTATTGTTGTTAACCCTGATGGTTGCAGGTTACAGGAAATAAGGAATACGAAAAGGAATGATGATTATACATATGTACGGGCATCCCAAGGGCAACATGTATTATGTGGTTAGTCATTTAACACAAGGTAAATCAAGGTATGCATAAGATAGTGCATTATGATATGATACATGTTGATACGCATTGTTTTGCATATGTATATTGTGAAATATAAAGTGAGGATTTCAATGCTTACACTAAGGTCCATATGAAGCGAGGAAGGATTCCGCTTATATGGAGTGGTGAGAAGCATTGAAATGCACTATTGATATTTCACGAGTCCAGGTTATCCTAGTGAGGATTTCAATGCTTGCGCTAAGGTCCATATGAAGCGAGGAAGGATTCCGCTTATATGGAGTAGTGAGAAGCATTGAAATACACTACTGATAAGTGACTCAATTCGAGGTTTATTGATAGCGATGGTTCATTCCGCTATATCTATTGGCGATGGTTCATTCCGCCAGGTGTATTGATAGCGATGGTTCATTCCGCTATATTGATTGGCGATGGTTCATTCCGCCAGGTGTATTTATAGCGATGGTTCATTCCGCTATATTGATTGGCGATGGTTCATTCCGCCAGGTGTATTGATAGCGATGCCTCTTTCCGCTACTATGTGGACGATGATTCATGCTCAGGAGTATAGCGAGGTTTCATGCCATGCCACTTATTATATGACGAGGTGTCATGCCGTCGATTCTATAGCGAGGGATTTTGCCGCTATGTACTCAGCACAGGATTTTGCCGCCTTCGAGCGATGGGTGCTGATTACGCACTATTATTGAGCGACGGAGACAGGTATGACGCTATATCACTAGCGATGAGGTATGAGATATTGCTATTTTATTAGCTTTATTGTAGCTGGCATGCATTGATATACATGTTTTATTATGCCTATTTTACTAGCATGTTAGTGGATGACATACGCTGATGTACATGTATCGTCACTAGTGGGCAATGTTTTAGATGCCATGAGTTGGCATGTGTCGTCACGGGATGACGATGAAGATAGTGTAGGAGATGTCTTATTAGACATGCATCATCGTTACGATGATCGATGCGTTGAGTATACGTATTCTGTGGTATGCCTTGGGTGCCAGTACCGAGCACAAGGTGGTGTGTGCGACACCGATTGACGTGACCCTTATACCGAGCGGGTTGCTCGAGGAATTGATGGATGCGCTGTACATGGGATTGTACCGCAGCTTGCGATTGGGGCGATCATATTACGAATGGTGATACCCTAGAAGTATGCTCGTTGGATTGGCTTTTTGGCCATGTTTTTGACGATAGGAGTAATCGTGGAGGAAATTACTCGCTTTCTGTCGATGTGACATGTGGTAGACATGATCACACTACCCTTGAGGGTGTAGGATGGGTCCTAAAGGAGTAGGATCAGGTTATGTTAAGTACATAGGGACATTGGGTTGTCCAGGGTGTATCGGCATTGAGGAATGTTGGATAAAGACCCACTACTCTATTGAGTTTTCCTCCCATAGTATGATATACCATGTGGAACGTCCGTCTTGTTGGTAGGTTTGAGGTAAACCTAAAGAGGCAGCGACTGGTTGTCTGCCGCGTGTGTGTAGCACCATGATGGGCTTGCTAGAGCCGTTACACTGCTCGTTGGAACCAAGTTTGGCAAATCGTAAGGTGATACGATGTGGATTGTGGTGGACTCTAGTAGTCACCATGTCATTGAGGTTAAGGTTGTTCATGCCTCACTGAAACGTGTATACGTTTATGTTTAATCTTGGAGACTTGTCTGGGACAGCTCAGGATGTTGGAGTACCAACAAGAGAGTCATCAGGTTGTTATTGACTCAATCTAAAGGAACCCGTGTATTGGGATACAATGGGTGTTATTGTATCCAGTTTTTCCAAACGATGGTTCGAGACTTGTGGATCTCGAGTTCGATGGCACTTCCCTTGCGAGGAAGGAGGTAGTATTATACCTATTTGGGAATCTTGAAAGATTCGGTAAGTTGGTGCAAGTGGTGTTGATCTTGGGAATCACACCGTGTATTGTTAATCGTCGATTTTCATCCTCCACTGAGTAAGGAATGACTCAGAATTGACGGTTGTGTTTGGGGCTTAGGGGTATGTTGCAGATACCCGAGCCAAGTGCTTTGAGTATGCGTGAGGTGTTCGTGCTTAGGCAGGTATACCGGTGAGTATACGGATGCCAGTTATTGATTTCCTCTCTGTTAAGCATAGAGTTATGCTATTTTTGGATGGTTAAATCTCTGATGAGAGATATGGAACACCTTGAGATTGGGAATCTCCATGGCACGATGTTTATGAGGAACAATCGTAAAGTTAGTTGACTCCCTTGAAGAGGGATTTTCTTGTGAGGGTTAAGGTATTTCCCTTGTTGGTGTTTTCCTTCGAGTTATGCGACAGCCTTCCCAAGTTTGGATTGTTAAATCCGAGGATTTTCAAGGGATGGCAGGATTTCGGATTGGTTGAGTGTCGCTGATGACACAAGCGTTGAGGATGCAATGGGTTTATTGCATGCCCCTTTAGAAATTTAAACTCTGCGGAGTCTCGGTTGTTATTTATGATCAGGACGTGATTCTTGGAACATCCGGAGGTGGACATCTTGTGAGATGTCTTTTGTTTGAATTTGTGGCCGTGAGTTGCCCAAATTAAGTTGCAATGAGGCGACTACTCCTTCGATGGAGGAAGTTGAAAGTGGAAACCAGGTTTGGTATGGGTACACCGTGGTTGTACTAGTGTTTCCCTCGTAACGATGTATGTTAGACATCGTGAGTCTTGGTAAAGATGTCATTGGATGATATCTACGATAGAATCAAGAGCGATTCGAATCCTTGCAGTTTCAGTTGACTAACTGCTTTTGGACTGTTAGCGTTGAGTTGTGCTGACGCTCTTTGACGTTATGATGGATTTGGAAGTCTATTCCACTCCAGAGTTTGACACGAGGTCAACGTTCTCACGGTTGAGGTGTCATTCAGGATGTATTCGTACTGTTGTATTAGAACGAAGGAGGACTGTCCGATCTACAGTCGTAAGTATTGGTTGATTTGCAGTCATGAGAGGCTGACTTCTGGGATGACCCGCATCGAGGTACGTTTTACCTCTTGGGTGATATGTTGGTTTTGGTATGTCGCTCTGTTTCAGAGTTAGATGAGAGGTAAGTATCCTCGCGTTTATTAATACGATTCTGTTTGGTCAAGAATCGAGGTTATGGCTTCAGGTTGAGGTGTAGCCCGGGTGTTACGTGATACACCAGTGCTAATTTCGAGGACGAAATTCTTTTAGTGGGGGATATTGTGATGACCAGGGATTATAGGTGTTAATCCCGGAGTATTAATAATCCCTAAAGTGGTTTTACGTGACGATTTGGAGTTTAATTGAGGTGTTGGGCCTTCTGGGCTCGTTTAATTGGGTAGTTGGGATCGTTGGATCCAGAGGTTGAGATTGTATTCACATTACGGTGTAAAACCTAAGAGTTGGGTTTTTGGTGTGTCTCGGGATCTCGGGTGTTGTGTGAGCACCGGTAGGGGGTTTTGGAGTTAGAGAGAGAGTTTTTGAAAACAGATGATTTTTAAGGAATCATGATGTATTTGTGGGGCTATTATTTTTTCGGAGTATTTTTGCTATAAATAGCAGTTGAACCCGAAATTTTATGAAAATTATCATTTCAGCCCCAAATCTTTTCCCTCTCCTCCCCTGCGCGCGATTCCCGCTGCTACAGCGCTCCCGCCGCTTCAAGCGGTGCGCCCGCCGCCGTCCGGCCGCCGATCGGCGCGTCCGACCTACCCACGGCGTCGTCTCGGCGAGGCGCTTCTTTCCCCTCCGGCAATTGAAGATTTCGTCGCGTCTTGGAGTCGAATTTGGCTGGAATGCATCGATCCCCAAAAGTTAGGGTTCATCGGATTTCGTCCGATTTTGCTTCCGATTTTCGTTGGGTAACCTCCCTAACCCCTTGTTCGTCTTTTTCATGTATTTCCATGCCTTTATTGTTTCGAATTTCCCCAATTTCGTAGGGTTTAATTTTCGAATTATTGGGGGTTTTTGGCAAAGGTGATGATTCTTGCCATTGATGGTTTAATTCACATCTTAGGTGTATTATGATGCTTAAGTGGGATCGAATTGAGAAGCTTTGGTTCAAATTTGAAGAATTTTAAGAGTTGGGATTTAAAGGCTTGTTTGGGTTCGATTTTAAGGGGGTTGAGTTCGAAAATGGGGAGTTTTTGTCAAGGGATGTTGATTCTTGCTTGAATAGCTTAATTGGCATTTTAGATAAATTATGGTATTTTATTGGGTTCGAAATTGTGAGATTAAGGTTCGATTTTTGTAGGGCATTCTTGAACAAATTTCGATTGTCTCATTTATTTCCTTCCCTGCATGTACCCTGCCCCGGGTCTTTTAAGAGGATAATTATCGTGTATTGACAATGTTGTGAGGGATATGGGTGTGCTTGAGCATAGGTTACATGTTCGTAAATAATTGTGAATTATTTATCGTGTTAGCACATCATTCCTCGGGGCATGGAACTCGAGCAAGGCTTGGCTCGGACTTCGGAGATTTAAGGTACGTGCGACGTACGAGCATTACTATATATATGTGAAATGCATAAGGTATTTTTGATTGCATTGAATGTTTTGCGTATGGTTATACATATATGTTGATATAGCCAAGGAATGACCCAAATCTTGATATCGCCGCTTGTAGCGTGCGTGACATTAGAGTAGGATGACTCTTACATGATATAAGGGGTACTGGGTTTATATGACTATATTATGAGACATTTGAGATGTCTAGGTTTGTAGAATCATGCATTCTTCGTAAGACATTTGAGATGTCTAGGTTCGTAGAATCATGTATTCATTATGAGACATTTGAGATGTCTAGGTTCATAGACTTATGTTTTCATTATAAGACATATGAGATGTCTAAGTATAATGGAAAGCAAGGTTATGAAATCAATATTTGATATTGATATATCTATATTTGCATATATATATGAACTTGGAATCATTCATTCTTGATATTTGAGAATCAGGCATGCGATGTGTAAATCAATGTGTTGATTTACTGATTTATGAGATTTGATGAGTTTGATGTTGTCAGAACAGGGACAGTACACGGAATCCCGGATGAGGATGTTGCCATCCAGGGAGTATCATTTAAATTCATTAGTATTTACTTGTGTTGTAAATTATGAATTTCATTATTATGATTATGGGATTTTGTGTATTGGTATGCTCACCCCGTTGGGGGCTGTCTCTGTTGGGACAGGTGGACAGGTACATCGATGGCTATGGAGCTGAGCTCGAGCTGTTGATTTGAGGTACTCCCAGGATCGTGGTACCAGGGCTTGATGGAGCACGGTATCGTATAGAGTACCTATATATACACCTGAGGATTTATACATATTCATGATGCTCGCATGTGAGCACGATTATACTTGTATATGGATTGTATATAAAGGCATGAGCCTTTCTCTCTTTCATTTAAGGTTGCATGCAATTAGGTTGAATTGCTAGAATGATATGAGAGTCATTGGTGTATTATGTGGGTGTTGGAACCCACTTTTGTTGACATATGTGTGGTGTCTTCCCTGGCTGGGAATCTACTTGTATTACTGCTTTCTGTTGAGTATTATGCTTTCCCTGGCCGGGAATTTTGTTATGTGTTGTACTCTTTTTTTTGGGATAGCTCTATTTATGGGGAGACTCTGCCCAAATTTTTATAAAAGTTTACAATATGAAAAGTGGCACCAAGGGGTTGGTAAAGGGCAAACATATGAGTCTTTCATTGACAGGCAATGATTAAGTATCATCAGAGCTTCCCGATTGACATTTTATAGAAAGCATGTACCACACATAGTGGTTAATACACTAATCAAGGTTTAAGGGCTTGGGGTCCTTACATTAAATGGCTCACCCCGAGGCCTCAAGCTGTCACTAATCTGTCTCTGTTGCGGTACTGGTGGTGGCATAGCACTGGAATAAGCTCCCACCCCAAGCTCGGCAAGCTCCGCCCTTGTGAGAGCATCATCAAAAGAAGTTGGGTTATTGGTGATAACCCGGTCATAGAGCTCCGGTCGCAACCCTTTCATAAAGTTCCTCATCTTAGCGTGCCCATTGGTGGCAATGTGGGGAACGTACCTCAGCAACGAAGAGTACCGCGTGGCATAGTCTGCCACTGTCTTTTTCCTTGTTTCAGACTTGTAAACTCGTCCTCCTTTGTCTGTCTCGCCGCTGCGGAGAAATTCCGGTTCAGAAACCTAGTCCTGAAGAGTGTCCAATCAATCACAGCACTTAGTGCTCTTAGCTCCATCACCGTGCTCCTCCACCACATGAGAGGTTTCTTTGCTAACTGAAACTCCGCCAGCCTCAGCCAAGCTGTAACAGCACAAGGAGCCGATACAAAGATCTGTTCAAGCCTTTCCAGCCACTCTTCAGCCTCTTCTCCGGACTCTGTCCCCTCAAACCGGGGCGGATGGTAAGACAGAAATTGCGTCAAACTGATCTCACCCGGTAGTAATAACTGAGCTACGGGTTCCATGCCTACGGCCGGTGGAGGTAGAGGATTCACTTGTCCAATACTTGCGTTCACACTACCAACATCTCCAACCTCCTCATTAGCAGCCATGCTGTAACACAAATGTTAACAACAATTCCAAAGCAATATATATGTTATGCCGTTAGATAACAGGAATGAGAATAAGCACGTTAGTATAACAAGATATACATTAATATGCACCACATGCATAAACATGCTTCAAATGTAAACACCTAGCCAATCATGCTAAGGCTACCCTTCACTCGTTCCCGGGTTCTCTAACCACTGCTCTGATACCACTAATGTAAGGACCCTAATCCTTAAGTGCGGAATCAAGGCATAATAGAGCTAATAAAAATGATCAGAGTGAGAAATAACGTGTTGAGTTTATGAGCTTAAGCATTACATGCCAAAAATAAGGACTACCAAAAATGGATTAATTACATTCCCCATCAAATGAATGCTATCAACTAGTTTTACACTACTCCTAGAGTAGACACTAGGCAAAATAATCCTGTCCTTCATCTACCAAAGATGCTCTTCAAGCTCACTGTCTCAACCCGTCTAGCCCTCCTATCATGCCAAACGTGTACCTACAAGGACAACCCCCAAACATGAGCAATAATAATCATTCAGATTCAACACAATATGAAGATAAAGCGTAAATGCATAATCATAATAAAACACTTCCTGTTTTCCCCATGCATTTCAAACGCTTCCCGTTTGGTTGTCCCTGTACCATAACTCATGAGTATAATCAATAGATTATTTTTAATGGTCTAAACATGTCATGACATATACCAGCTCATCAATACCAAATACTGATCAACAATCCCTAGTCTGTCCATCACAATGTATTTTAATGCCCCTCGCTTATTTACATATAGGCGGCATAGGATAACCTCGCTTCAATGGACATGCGGGACTCCCACCCCTCGCCTCTCATTGAGCGGCAAATACCCTTTCCTCGCCCTATATGATAACCACACTCAAATGTGACATGCGGCGCTCCCACCCCTCGCTTCACATTTAGCGGAACCAAACAAATAGCGGCAAGCATTAAAATCATCAAGGGATGACCACGACTCATGGGATGTGCACCAATAATCATATGCATCCATAAACATCATGCATAACATGTATTTGCATCCACAATGCAATACCACATATATACTCGCATCCACAATGCATAAACAATGAGTATATAAGATACATGTACCGTTGGGTGCCCGTACGTCCACTACGTACCTTTCCAAAAGTGGATTTGATATGGCTTCAGTTCCTTGGTTGCGTTGCTACCTGGGATGGTTCTACACAATCACACAACCCCATATTAGAAGCCAAATAATAGCCAAATACCAAAAATTTGACAAAAGAAAGCATTTCTCAAAAATCCACTGGCGGCGATCGATCGCTTCACCCAGGCGATCGGTCGCCTTAAAATTTTCACTGCGGCGATCGGTCGCCCCAAACATGGCGATCGATCGCCATTCCTTTGATTTGGCTACTGCCTCTCGGCGATCGGTCGCCTCATTTTAGGCGATCGATCGCCTAACCCGCAAAAATGCTACTGTCCCTTGGCGATCGGTCGCCTCTTTTCAGGCGATGGATCGCCTCGCGCAGAGTCGCGTTTTTCACCATTTTTGCACCCAAAAATCCTTCCAATCCATACCAACACTTAACCAAACAAACCAACAACATCTAATGTGATGACCAGGGATTATAGGTGTTAATCCCGGAGTATTAATAATCCCTAAAGTGGTTTTACGTGGCAAGGTGGGTTTAATCGAGGTATTGGGCCTTCTGGGCTCGTTTATTTGGGTAGTTGGGATCGTTGGATCCAGAGGTTGAGATTGTATTCACATTACGGTGTAAAACCTAAGAGTTGGGTTTTTGATGTGTCTCGGAATCTCGGGTGCTGTGTGAGCACCGGTAGGGGATTTTGGAGTTAGAGAGAGAGTTTTTGAAAACAGATGATTTTTAAGGAATCATGATGTATTTGTGGGGCTATTAATTTTTCGGGGTATTTTTGCTATAAATACCAATTGAACCCAAAATTTTACACAAAAATTCATTTCAGCCCCTTTATTCTTCTCTCCCCCCCCCGCGCGCCACTCCCGTCAGCCCCTGCCCCCCGCGGCTTCAAGCGGTGCGCCCGCCGCCGTCCGGCCGCCGATGGGCGCGTCCGACCTACCCACGGCGTCGTCTCGGCGAGGCGCTTCTTTCCCCTCCATCAATTCGAAGTTTCATCGCGTGTGGAAGTCGGATTTTGCGGATGTGCGCCGATCCCCAATTTCTAGGGTTCTTCGATTTTGGTCCGATTTCTTCCGATTTTCGTTTGGGTAATCATCCTAACCCCTTTTTCGTTATTTTCGTGCAATTCCCTGCCATTTTTGTGTTCGATTTGTTCGGATTATTGTTGTTGGTGGGATTGGTTCGAAATTTTGGTTGTATGCATAAAGTGGGTTCGAATTTTGGGGGTTTTGGAAGGGTTGTGGTGATTCTTGTTATGGATTGATAAATTTATGTTGTAGATGCATTATGATGCTTCTTGGATTTCGAATTTTAGGGGCTTGGGTTTCGAATTTTAGGGATTTGGATTTCAAATTTGGGGGTTTGGCATGTAGGATGATTATTCATGCTATGGATTGATTAATTCACATTTTAGATGAATTATGGAATTATTTGGGTTCGAAATTGTGAGATTAAGGTTCGATTTTTGTAGGGCATTCTTGAACAAATTTCGATTGTCTCATTTATTTCCTTCCCTGCATGTACCCTGCCCCGGGTCTTTTAAGAGGATAATTGTCGTGTATTGACAATGTTGTGAGGGATATGGGTGTGCTTGAGCATAGGTTACATGTTCGTAAATAATTGTGAATTATTTATCGTGTTAGCACATCATTCCTCGGGGCATGGAACTCGAGCAAGGCTTGGCTCGGACTTCGGAGATTTAAGGTACGTGCGACGTACGAGCATTACTATATATATGTGAAATGCATAAGGTGTTTTTGATTGCATTGAATGTTTTGCGTATGGTTATACATACATGTTGATATAGCCAAGGAATGACCCAAATCTTGATATCGCCGCTTGTAGCGTGCGTGACACTAGAGTAGGATGACTCTTGCATGATATATGGGGTACTGGGTTTATTTGATTATATTAGGGCATTTGAGATGCCTGGGAATGATCGTAAAATCATGTATTCTTCGTAAGACATTTGAGATGTCTAAGTTCGTAGAATCGTGTATTCATTATAAGACATTTGAGATGTCTAGGTTTGTAGACTCATGTATTCATTATAAGACACTTGAGATGTCTAAGTATAATGAAGGATTGGTAAAATAAATGCTAAGGCATTTGAGCTATCTGTGATTGATAGCAAGGTTGTGAAATCAGTATTAGATATTGTGATATCTGTAATTGCATGTTTAATGAATTTGTAATCACTATATGTTGATATTCGAGGATCAGGCATGCGATGTGTAAATCAATGTGTTGATTTACTGATTTATGAGATTTGATGAGTTTGATGTTGTGAGAACAGGGACAGTACACGGAATCCCGGATGAGGATGTTGCCATCCAGGGAGTATCATTTAAATTCATTAGCATTTACCTTTGTTGTAAATTATGAATTTCATTATTATGATTATGGGATTTTGTGTATTGGTATGCTCACCCCGTTGGGGGCTGTCTCTGTTGGGACAGGTGGACAGGTACATCGATGGCTATGGAGCTGAGCTCGAGCTGTTGATTTGAGGTACTCCCAGGATCGTGGTACCAGGGCTTGATGGAGCACGGTATCGTATAGAGTACCTATATATACACCTGAGGATTTATACATATTCATATTCATGATGCTCGCATGTGAGCACGATTATACTTGTATATGGATTGTATATAAAGGCATGAGCCTTTCTCTCTTTCATTTAAGGTTGCATGCAATTAGGTTGAATTGCTAGAATGATATGAGAGTCATTGGTGTATTATGTGGGTGTTGGAACCCGCTTTTGTTGACATATGTGTGGTGTCTTCCCTGGCTGGGAATCTACTTGTATTACTGCTTTCTGTTGAGTATTATGTGTTCCCTGGCCGGGAATTTTGTTATGTGTTGTACTCTTTTTTTTGGGATAGCTCTATTTATGGGGAGACTCTGCCCAAATTTTTATAAAAGTTTACAATGTGAAAAGTGGCACCAAGGGGTTGGTAAAAGGGCAAACATATGAGTCTTTCATTGACAGGCAATGATTAAGTATCATCAGAGCTTCCCGATTGACATTTATAGAAAGCATGTACCACACATAGTGGTTAATACACTAATCAAGGTTTAAGGGCTTGGGGTCCTTACATCTAAACAACATAAACCACCAAAATATACTTCAAAACAAGTATAAATCCAACATATAACCAAACCCACAACAACCCAACAAAAAACCCATTTTAAAACCATTCAAATCATACCAAACTCAAACAAAACCTTACAAAATTAACCATGAGGTATCCATACCTCTTGGGGACCTCAAATCACCCAACAAGCTCCACAAATCAAGATTTTTGAAAGGTTTCTCTTCACCCCAAAGCTTGAGCTCGAAAAATGGAAGGAGGAAGGGTTTGTGGATTTGATTTGGTAAAGTGTGGGTGTTGGTAAAGGTGGGGGGGGGGGGGGGTTATAAGTTAAAATAGGGTGCATACAATACCACGGTGTATAAAACACCCCAACATGATATTTTCCAAAGCATTAAACCAAATGCACCAAAATATCAATTAAATGCATGATTTCTTAATTAATTGCTAACCATGGCAAATAAATCATGCTTCCAACAATAATTCCCAACATACCCAACATGCACCCTGAAATGCTATCCCGGGTCACTTTAACACATGACTAAGCATTTCCACATAATAATTCCAACACATAATTAATTACAACCATAATTAATCATAATAATCGCAATTAATGCCCAAATGCAATTAACCATTTCGGGGATATCACAGCGGCGATGTCAAGGTTGGGTCGTTCCATAACTATATCAACACATATATATAACCATACGCACAACCCTCAATGCAATCAAAATACATTATGCATTTCACAAATGCTCTCATATAAAGTAATGCTCGTACGTCGCACGTACCTTAAATTTCCGAAGTCCGAGCCAAACCTTGCTCGAGTTCCATGCCCCGAGGAACGATGTGCTAACACGATAAATTAATTCACAATTATTTATGAATATGCAACCCATGCTCAAGCACACCCATAACCCTCAAAAATATTGTCAACACACGACAATTAACCATTATTGAAAATTGCTCAATAACTCCCCACAAATTTTCGAGCCTTCACAACAAAAATCGAACCCAAACTAAACATCATAATACATCTAAAACATGTAATAAATCTAACAATAGTAAGAATCATCACCCCTTGCCAAAAACCCCCAAAATTCGAACATAACCCACGCAAACAGCATGAAATTCGAACCATTAAGCAACAATTTTTTTGAACTACAAAGTAAGAAATTTTTGACCCAAATCAAAGCACAAACGCCCCAAAATCGCCTGAAGAAAAGCCCCAAAAACGTACCAAAAATCGTGCCTAAAATCGGACAGATTCCCGTTTCGAACCCTAGCGCTTTTCTTGCAAATCCGAACGTGATTCTCGACGAAACTTCAAATTGTTGGTATGGGGAGGTGCGCCTGGAAGAGACGAAGCCGGCGGCGGGTCGGACGCGCCGAACGGCGGTGGGCGCACGCCTGGAAGCGGCGGGGGTCAAGGGAGATCGGGAAAGCGCGGACGCGGGGAGAGAGAGACGGGAAAAGTGGGGGAAAAATGGTTCCAATAATTAAAATCTCAAGTTCAACTGGTATTTATAGCAAAAATACACGAAACACTAATAGCCCCACAAATACATCATGATTCATTAAAAATCATCTGTTTTCAAAAATTCTCTCTCTAACTCCAAAACCCCCTACCGGTGCCCACACAAAGCACCCGAGATCCCGAGTCACACTAAAAACCCAACTCATAGGTTTTTCACCGGAATGAGAATACAATCTCAACCTCGGGATCCAACAATCCCAACTACCCAAATAGACGAGCTCGGGAGGCCCAACACCTCGATTAAACTCCAAATCGCCACGTAAAACAACTTTAGGGGTTATTAACACTCCGGGATTAACATCTATAATCCCTGGTCATCACATTATGGATTATGCATTGTGGTTGCACGTATATTGGAGTGATGCTTTTAATGCTTTGCCGCTAAATGTTGAAGCGAGGGTATTGCTGCATGTCACATTTGAGCAAGGTGCATTAAAATACACTCATTGTGGTGGTATATATTGGAGTGATGATTTTAATGCTTTGCCGCCAAATGTTGAAGCGATGGTAAAATTCTGCATGTCGCATTTGAGCGAGGTGCATTAAAATACACTCATGGTGATGTATATTGGGATATGGAATATGCATTGTGTTGCAGGTATAGATGGAATGCTTGGTGAATATCCCATGAGTCGTTGTTATGGATGAGTGATGATTTTAAATGCTTTGCCGCTGACACTTGACGGGATGATAGAATACTTGCCGCTGTCATATCATAGCGAGGAAAGAATATTTACCGCCAAATGTTGAAGCGAGGGTATTGCCACATGTCGCATTTGAGTGAGGTTATTCGATGCCGCTGATATGTCAAAGCGAGGGGTATTAGTGCCGCGGTCATGAAAAGCGAGGTGCATTAAATTACACTACTATAAGAAGACTAGGGATCGGCTATTCTATTGGCGATGGTTCATGCCGCCGGGTATTATATAACGATGGTTCATTCCGCTATTCTATTGGCAATGGTTCATGCCGCCGGGTATTGTATATCGATGGTTCATTCCGCTATTCTATTGGCGATGGTTCATACCACCGGATATCTATAGCGATGTTTTATGCCGCTGACTCTATGGCGAGGGATCATGCCGCTGATTTTATAGCGATGGGTTTTACCGCTATCTACATAGCACAGGATTGTACCACCCACGATCTATGGGTGTGAATTATGTACCACTATTGGACGACGGAGACAGGTATGCCGCTATTTTATTAGCGATGAGTTATGGTATATTGCTGTTTAGTTAACATTATTGTGGATACCATGTATTAACATATACCGTCATGTGTTTGCCGATGAGATTTTGAATGTCAGGTGTTGACATGTACCGTCACGAGTTGACGATGTCATTTTGGGATGTCATATGTTAACAGATACCGTCATGGGATGACGATGACATAGTGGATGTCTATGTAAACGCGTAGCGTCGTTTCGATGAATAATACATTTATGTATATGTATTTAGTCGTATGGTTGGAGTGCCGATAGTGGGCATAGGGTAGTGTCTGGGTCACTAGTTGACGGGACCAATATGCCGAGCAGGTTTGCTCGATGGATTATTGGATGCATTGTACCGGTGAGTGTACTGCATCATGCAATAGAGGTAAATAATTGTCGAGTGGTAATACCCTTGGGTATACTCGCTGGAATGGCTAAGGCCAAGTGATTGATGGTAAGAGTAGTCATTGAGGAAACTACTCGCTCTTGTCAATGTGACGTGTGGTGGACATGGTTACACCCACCCATGAGGGTGTGGATTTAATCCTAATGGATAGGATTACTTTGTGATTGAGCAATGACACCGGGATGTCCGTAGTGCTTGGTGTTTTAGAGAAATATTGGGCGATGACCCACTACTCTAAATGGATGTTACCGTATGGTATACAGAGTGGAACGTATGTTACGTAGGCAGGCTTGATATAAGCCTATGGAGGCAGCGATTTTGCTAGCCAGGTATTGTTGAAGTGATATAGTGTGCTTGTTGTAGCCATTACACTGCTCGCTGGAACCGAGCTTGGTAAATCGTACGATGATACGATGAGAGTTTTTGGAAGACTCTTGTAGTCTCTATGTAGCATGATGTTTGAGGCAGGAAATACCTCACGGGGACGTTTATACGTCAAATGTTTTGAGAGACTTGTACCGGGACAACTGGACTTTGTTGGGAGTACCAACATGAGTGTCAACAAGTCATTGCTGGTTCTGGTTGAGAATCCTTGCATATGGAATGCAATGGGGGACACAATTGGAATTGTGGGATATAGCTAGTGGGGTAACACTACTATATTGATTTTATCCCTTGGAGAGATTTAGATTGTACTGTCATGGAGATAGCTGGCATTGGTTCAGGGTTGATTGTGAAACAACCAGGGTAAGCCCTACTAGTGTCGGACTAGGTGATGACTTCGTACTTCCGGTGAGACGTTCGAGGAGACGTCTCCGGGGAAATGCTCGAGGTTGTGAAGTATTATGGTATTAGTACGGAGCATTGTTAGAACGAGTATACATTGTGTATACGATTTTCAATTTGGTAATAGTGGCTTGATGCACTATTCCGAACCAGTTGCGTATTTTTGGTTCCAAGATATGTTTTGGTATAAATATATCCAGTTTTCCGAACGATGGTTCGAGGTTGGAGGGTCATGGATTCATTACATTTTTTTTCCTTGTGAGGAAGGTGGTATTGATATACCTACCGATTGGAAATCTTTGGAAGATTCAATGAGTCGGTTTGTGTGGTGTTGATGTTGGAATCACACCATTGGTCGTTGGTCTCTCAATCATTGTGATGCCCCGAAATCAATTATATGCAATTTGGGCATTAATGATGGTTATGTGATTATTTATGTTGGCAATTAATTTATATGATGGGTAATGAAGTGTTAGCAAGATTTAATTATATTGATTACCAGTTATGAGGAAAGCATGAATTTAAGGGAAGTTTGTAGCATGTTGCAATGCTTTTAAAATACCATGCTGGAGTATTTTATACATCATGTTAAGTTTGGGGTACATTTTTAATTAAATTAAACAACCCCTTTTTAACCCTTTACCCATCACTTTAACCCCACTTTACCAATCACTTTTTAAAATCCCCAAAATCACTTCCCAACTCAAAACCCTTCCCATTTTCGAAATCCACCAAGGAAGGAGAAGGAAAGCTTCACAAAAACTTTGTTTGTGTGATCTTTGTTAAGATTTGGAGCCTACAAGAGGTATGGAACCCTTCCTAAAGTTTTTATGATGTTTGGTGTTGAAATGGGTTAGTTTTTGATGATTTATGTGGGTTTGTTTTGGGTATATATTGTTTATGGTTGGGGTATTATTTTTGAAGTGTTTTATGAGGGTTTTAGTGGGTTATGATGTTATTGATGTTGTAGGGAACTTTGGATTTGTAAGGCATGAAGAAAGGCTTAAAAAATGCTCATTAATGGCGATTTTTCGATGTACAGGGACTGGCGATTGATCGCCCATTTTTGGCGATCGATCGCGAGCCAGCAGTGGGCGCCAGTAGCATTTGGCGATCGATCGCCACCTTTGGGCGATCGATCGGCGAGGCTGGCGTTCGATCGCGCCAAAAGTGGCGATCGATCGCCAAGATGTAAAATTTTGAGCCCCGTCCAGTATGATCTCGCGATCGATCGGGCCTGGGCGGCGATTGATCGCGAGGTATAAAAATGTATATTTTTGATATTTTTGTGGGATTTTTGGATATTGGACTATATTTAGATTCTAATATCGATTTGTATGGTTATGTAGAACCATCCCAGGTACCCACAACCTCAAGGAGATAAAGCTCTCCTATTTCTACACTTTTGGGAATTAAGGTACATAAGAAACGTACGGGCATCGGACGGTAAACTATACTCCTACATATGATGTTTATAATGATGATGATTATGATGATGATGATTATGATGATGATGATTATGATGATGATGTTTATGATGATGAGTATGATAAGTAAATTATGATAATGATGTTTATGATGAGTAATGAGTATGATAAGTAAGTTATGATGATGATGTTTATGATAAGTGAAGAGGATACGATGTCCATGATGATGATTATGATAAGTAACGATGATGTTTATATGATGTTTATATCATGATACGATGTCATGATATGGTAAGATGCCATACGATGTCATGATTGGGTAAGACGCCCACACGGCAAGATGCCATACGATGTTTATGATATGGTAAGACGCCATATAACAGGGTAAGACGTCCATACTTATGAATGTAAATCAGGGTCAACAAGAAGAAGTTAACGAATAACTAGCAGGTTTACTAAACTAAGATTTCATGCATTTACTGTTATGATTCTTTTAGGATGATTAAGTAAAGATGTGCATGCTCACGATATGTTGTCCCGTAGGTACACTTTTGGACAGAAGGCTCAGGGTCGGGTTGAGACAGTGAGCTATGAGGAGCATGAAAGAAATTAGGATACAGGATTTTTGGATAGTCTCTACTCTAGGAGTAGTATAATTCTATCGCTTCAACATTTATTTTGAGAATGTAATCAATTAAGTTTGAAATTTTATTTTTGGGCCTGTAATCTTATAGCTCAAACTACAACCTTAACCTTGAGATGTTATTAATACATGTTTAGTCCATTATATGTGTTAAAGATGATGTTAAGGTAGGAGGACCCTACATTAGTGGTATCAGAGCAGTGGTTAGATAACCCGGGAATGAGTGAAGGGTAGCCTTAGCAATAAGTTAGCTAGGTGCTTACTTTTAAACATGTTTTGTGCATAAGTTGCATATGAAGTATATGATGTTGTGCTAACATGTTTTGTTTATCTAACGAGGTATTATATGAACTGCTTTTGGGTATTGTTGTTAACCATTGTCTTGCAGTATGGCAGCAAACGTGGAAGTGGGTGACGCTGTGAGTGTCAATGCAAGTGCCGGACGCACGAATCCTCTACCCCCGCCAGCCTTTGGCGAAGAACCGTCTGAACAGCAATAGCTGCCTGGGGAACTGAGCTTGACTCAGTTTCTTGCATACCGACCCCCGACCTTTGAAGGAACGGAAACAAGGGAACAAGCTGAAGAGTGGTTAGAAAGAATAGAGCAAATTTTCGTGGCAGCTCCTTGTGCTAAGACGGCCTGGATAAGACTAGCAGAGTTCCAGTTGGCCAAGAAGGCGCTGATGTGGTGGAAGACCACAGTGGTAGAGCAAGAGGCTCAAGGTTATGAAGTAAATTGGAAGATGTTTCGAACTTGGTTTCTAAACCGCTATTTTTTGGCTGCTGCACGACAAGCCAAGGAAGACGAATTTACTCACCTCAAGCAAGGTAGCATGTCAGTATCAGATTATGCTCTTCAATACTGTTCCTTACTCAGATATGTGCCTCATATTTCCACAAGTACGCAAGCAAAGATAAGGAACTTCATGAAGGGCTTGAGGCCGGAACTGTATGATAGGGTGATCACTTATGGCCCTACTTGCTTTGATGATGCACTGTCACGGGCTGAGTTAGCCGAGCTAGGAGTTGGTGCATACCCTGATGTCGTACCACCTCCCTCACCCCCTCAGAAATCCACTCCTGATAATTTGAAGCCAAGGGGAGATCAGTTCAAATCAAGAGGAAACACATCGGCGTCAAGTTCAGTGGTAAGAGGCCCGAAAAACCGTTGGAAAGTGATAGGCTTAGATTTTGAGTGATTTTAACTGTAAATTCTTCCCATTTTCCGTACTTTTTCCTGGATGATATTATGCTTTTTGGTGTTTATTCGTTTATTTCAGGAAATTAGACCGGAAGTGGAAGAAATGAGCTTACATGAAGATAACGGGCGAAACCGAGGCGTAAAAGAAGAGAAAACAAAAGAAGATGGATCTCCCAAATCTCGATCGATCGAGATTTATTCTCGATCGATCGAGCCAGCCAGAAGCGAGAATCAGATTTTTTGAAGGCTCGATCGATCGGTGGAAATCTCGATCGATCGAGCGAGGCAGTAACCTCAGCAACAAATTTTGAGAAATCTCGATCGATCGGTGAAAATTCTCGATCGATCGAGCGAGGCAGTGAGTGCAAAAGGCTGACGTGAACAGTGCACCGATCGATCGGTGAAAATCTCGATCGATCGAGACGCGAAATCTGAAGATTTTATTTTCCTTATTTATCGAGATTTCGGGGCTTTTAAGGGAGGGGGGATCCATTTCAAAGAGGAGAGACGATATTAGACAGATTTATCAGACGATTTCTAGGTCAAGGAGCCGCCGCCAGACGCCGCCAAGGAGATCCAATCTCCGTTCTTCGTCCAAAGTCGAGCCAATCTCTTCCAAAGTGCAAGGAAGGAACAAGAGAAGGAATTACGGTGCAACGCACGGATTCATCCATCGTTTATCGTATTTCTGAACCTTAATTTATTTGATTTTCATTTTCATTTGAAGTTTTTGAGGTCGAGAGACAATTAAACTCATCTGTATTTGATTTGAATTGAATTTGGTTTATATTATTGAAGTTTTAGTTCGTTGTGTTTGATTTATTGATTCATTGGTATTTGAGCGCATTGATATTTATTGTTCATAGATTGATTGCATGTGTAGATCAAAGTCTAGCTAGCTTTGATTGAATTTGAGAGTTACAACCGAGATCGAGAGATAACGTTGTAACACGCTCCATTAATTTATGATGTATGTCACGATTGAGATCGAGAGATGATATCGCATACGTGAGAACTTGAAATCGAAAGATTTAGAGTTATAAGGTTTTGATAATTTAAGCAACTTTGAATTAGTAAATAGGTGCACGAGAGTGACTTATTCTAATTTATTGTTAGTTTCGTTACAGCTCGAGAGAGTGTCTCGAATAATAGTGAAAACCTTTCACCTTTAAAATCAATTGAGTGATAATTTGAGAATTCCGTTGAATCAGTAGAGATAATATAAGTGAACGACGAGCTTGGTAATTTTCTCAAGTGACTTACCTTCGCATTTCCGGAACCAATTCTATTCGTTATTTCTAGTTTAATCTTTATTCTTTAGTGTAATTTAGATCTAGTTAATCAAACTCCTTTTATCGTAGGCTAAATATAATTTTATTAATCTTATTTGGTACTTATACGTTAGTCCTGTGGATTCGACAACCTGTTCTTAATTTTCACTATACTAAAACTTGACAACCGTGCACTTGCGGTAGAATCGCTTCAAACCATTCTTTGAAATATCTTTTGTTTAAAAAATAAGCGGTCAAGTTTTTGGCGCCGTTGCCGGGGACTAATCTGTATAATATCATACGAGATTAGTTAATTGTAATTTAGCCAATTCTTTTATTATTGCATTTTTGTTTTCTTTGTTTTCTTTTGTTGATATTTGTGAATAACTTTGTGCATTTTTGTTGTCTCCTTTTGTCTATTTTGTACAGGAATCGGTTCTTTAGTGCATGCATAGAAGAGAGGAACCCTTTCTCGAGCCGTTTGATCCAAAGATAGAGAGAACGTTACTAAGAAGATTACGAGAAGCTCGAGAAATGGCTGACAATAACGAAGCACAGCACCCTAGATCGATGATGGACTTTGCACAACCCGCATTTCATGGATCGTTGTCGAGTATTACAAGGCCGACGATTCAAGCAAACAATTTTGAGATCAAGCCGGCAATCATACAAATGATTCAGCACTCAGTGATGTTCGGGGGGAGCAGCTACAGATGATCCGAACAATCACATCTCCAACTTTTTGGAGATTTGTGATACATTCAAACACAATGGCGTCTCTGACGATGCCATCAGGTTAAGACTCTTTCCCTTTTCATTACGAGACAAAGCTAAGGCATGGTTGAATTCTTTACCTGCAGGTTCTATCACAACATGGGAGGGGATGACAAAGGCGTTTTTGTCAAAGTACTTTCCCCCTTCCAAGACGGCGAAGATGCGGAACGATATCACGACTTTTGGTCAGTTTGACCCCGAAACTTTATACGAAGCGTGGGATCGTTTCAAGGAGTTGTTGAGGAGATGCCCACACCATGGTCTACCCATATGGCTGCAGGTACAAACATTCTATAACGGTTTATTTTCTGCTAACCGTTCCATGATTGATGCAGCATCTGGGGGATCCATAATGAGAAAGACGCCGGAAGAAGCATATAGCTTGTTGGAGGAAATGGCGTGCAACAGTTATCAGTGGCAATCTGAGAGGAGCACGCCACAGAAACCAATGGGAGTCCATCAAGTGGATGAGATCACTGCTCTTTCGGCTCAATTAGAAGCCATGAACCGGAAGATAGACAGCATGGGAGCAGCAGCAATGCAGGCCCAAACTATTTTCTGTGAGCTGTGTGGAGGCGGTCATCCTAGCATCGAGTGCCAGGCAGGTAATCAATTTAACCAATCCGTTGAAGCTGTTAATTTTGTAGGTAACAGGCCACCCAATAATTCCTACTCGAATTACAACCAACCGTGGAGGAACCACCCAAATTTGAGGTGGTCGAATCAAGAAAATGTGTTGAACCCTCAACCGCAGGCCGGGTTCACACAAAAGCCGAGTATGGAGGAATTGATGGCGAAGCTGATTTCATCAACAGAGGTGAGGATGCAGAATCAAGATGCATCAATCAAAATTTGGAGGTGCAGATAGGGCAGTTGGCCACGTTGATATCTGGGAGGACGCAAGGTACGCTCCCGAGTGATTCTGTAAAGAATCCGAAGGAGCCATCAAATTGATGAAGACAAGGAGGTGACAGTCCAGCTTGGGACTATAAATTAAGAACTTCCGTTTTTCCTTCCTTGAATTTTGTTTTTGATTTCTTGTTTTGTTGAGTTTTTGTTAGTTTGTTTGTGTTTGAGTTTGTTTGGGAATGAATTCGTGTATTTTCTATTGCAGATGTGAAAGCAAGAACAAGTTGGTTGTAGGCGAGGCAATCCGAGAGAAAGATGTTGAGAAAAAAAAAAAATTTCAAATTTTGGTTGCTGCTGCTGGCGATCGATCGGTGGAAATCTCGATCGATCGCCCGAATTTTTAAAAATGACATTGTGCTTACTGCCTCGCTCGATCGATCGAGAATTTTTCCGATCGATCGAGCGAGAGAAAATTTTGAAAAAAACAAGGGCACAGACGCAGCAATCCATCACTTTCCAACTCAATTTTTCTCCTCTCAAAAACAAAAGCCCTAGCCGTCTCTTTCAAATCCTTTCATCTAATCTCCTCATTTTGTTCATCAAATTTCAATTTACTTCAACTCTAAGAAGTAATATTCATTCTAATGAGACTTTTGTTTCAGATTTGAAGAATTGCAAGGCCGATTGGGTAGAAGTGCATCAAAAGGAGAATTCCAAGCCAAGTGCCAAACATTCATAAGATCGGATGTTTAAGCGGTAATTGGTTTCTAATTCTCAAAGATTTTATCTTTTGGTGCTAAGTTTTGAATTGTAGTAGCAGTGGGTTAGGAAAGATTGAAATTTGGAGGAAGTTTTGTGGTATTGAAGGGTGTCGGATTGACAGTGTTGTGGGGTGTTAGTTGAATTGAATTGTATTAGTTGGGAATCAGTTGGCAAGAAAATGTCATCCAGAAAGAGGTCAAAGCAGGCGGAAGCTTCTCAGAAGCAAAAGCAGGCAGAGGCCACTGTTTCTGAGCCAGTTTATGATGAACAGAAGTTTCTCAATGCCAAGATTGCTGAGTTATACCCCATCTACCATAAGAAACCCCTGAGCCGTGAAAGGGGAATGAGCTTGGATAAATTGGAGTGTCCTGTCATTAGGACAGTAAGCCGAAAAGGATGGTTTCAATTCGTTCAGACACCGATTGATGCTGTGGTGCCGCTGGTAAGGGAGTTTTACACGAATCTTCGAGCTGTTAGACCAGGGCACCAAGTAAGTGTTTATGTTCGAGGGAAGGATGTGTTGGTGGATCGAGCCGCAATCAACAATATTCACCGGATGCCGTTACTTCAAAACTGTGCATACCAATATTTTAAGAGTAGCAGGATTGACTACGATGAGGTATTGACAGTCATTGGCAAGCCGGGAGTGGATTGGCAAAGGAATGATAAAGCAGAGCCACAGTTGGTTCTAAAGAAAAATTTGAAGCCAGAGGCCCAAGCATGGTTTTCATTTGTCGCCTCGCGGGTCATGCCATCGACCCACACTTCTGAGGTGACAAAAGATAGAGCGGTCCTGGTTTATGCCATCCTCTCAGGGAAGGAAGTGGATTTCGGCGAGATTATTGCTGATCACATTGCTGAAATTGGAAGTAGCCCACCGACCTCCGCACTACCGTTTCCATCCACGATCACTGCTTTATGTCAGCGATACGGAGTGACATGGGGGGAAGACGAGGAGCTACTCCCGCCGAAGACACCAATCATTGTAGCCGATCCTACGAACCGACGCAGACCTTCGGACACTACACAAGCTAGAGCATCATCCTCTGCTGCAGAGCATACACGAGTTACTTTGGATTCTCTTCATAGGGATCTCCAAAACATTCGCCTGGAGCAGCAGAGCATTCACAGCATGCAGCGGGACATTCATAGCATGCAGAGAGCATTGCAGATGGACCATGAGCAGGTAGCTCAGAGACAGATGGAGTTCATGCACTATCAGAGTGCATGGAACACTGCCATGGCCCAAGGCTTTCCAGGTTTCCAGTTCCCGCCGGAGCCACACTTTGCACCTTACCAGCCACATGCACCTCCACCTTCTGAGTACCCACCTTTTCCGCCATATCAGGGCGAGGAGCACCACTACCCAGTCCCCCCTCCGGAGCATGATGAGGATGACGATCAGTGACGATCGTCGTCATGGTATGTGTCTTTGCCATTGCATTTATTTTTCTTGTTTCATTGAGGGAAATTCACATGCTAAGTTTGGGGGGGTTTTTGATTATTTGTATATATTTTGCTTTTGCACATATTGCTACTTGTCTTGTTTCTTTTCCTAGCATGACTGCATGATGTTGAGACTAATTCGTCCTTGAGCATCACCAACAAATTTTTTTCTATTGATTGAGTTATTCTTGAGAATTGATGAGTTGGAATTGCAACGGTAATACATGATGAAATTAATCCTCATCTAGATAGGAGTCATGGAAATGTTTAACTTGTTTGTATATATCCTTTGTTAACTACATGTCAAAACTGAGGAATACTTTGAGCACTTATTGAGTCATGATTGAGTGAAGTATGTATTGATTAAATTGAAAACTTGTGTTAACTATGATGAGTCTTGAGTATCTTAGATAAATCTACAGTTTAGTTGAAAGCACTTTGAGGCGAAATTTATAATTAGGAACTAGACTTGGAGATGATTTAGGCGATCTTTGGACCGTTTGAGCCTTTCAAGCCTACCTGTTATATATTATTCCTTAGTGTCCCCTTTTGAGCCTTATTGAAAAAAGAATGGTATATGCATTGCATATGATTAGTCCCACATTCGACATTCTTGGCAACTCATTATACCCACCTTGGTTTGAGCCCAAAGGAAAATTTTTACCTACCCCTAGGAGAGTATAATGAATCTCATTCAGTGCACAGAATTGTTATATGCAAATGAGTTCAAAAGAATGAGCAAAGAAAAAGAAAAGATGTAGAGAAAAGCCTTGAAAATAAAAATTCAAAATAAGACCCAAAGTGGCCAAGGCTAGAAAAAAAAAAAAAAAAAGTTGAAGAGAAGCTCAAAATAGTTGAACTGATTTTGTTATACTCTCTTCTTTGAATTCATCCTACCTTTTCTTTGAAGCCGACACCAAAAGGCCTAACGTTATAAGCTTTCAAGACCTTTTGATCCAAGTCTAGGGAACAATTACATTAGTGGAGAAGTGCTGGATAGTAAACTTGTAGAGTAATTCAAAGTAATCTTGACTAGGAGTTAATATGGCACATGTTGATGTTAAAGATATATATGTAACTCATGTTTGACAATAGCACACACGCACGTTCCGATGTTGCGATGTATTGTTTAACTTAGGAGAAATTGCTTCTTGTTAAATGTTGATTGACTTCTATTGATGTGTAAGTAGGATTTCTGAGTTGTTACGTATGTTGTGAAGATGACTCATGCTTAGTATCGAGTTTAACTTTTCTTTTTGAGTTTATTGCTTGCTCGAGGACGATCAAGTCTAAGTTTGGGGGAGTTGATAGGCTTAGATTTTGAGTGATTTTAACTGTAAATTCTTCCCATTTTCCGTACATTTTCCAGGATGATATTATGCTTTTTGGTGTTTATTCGTTTATTTCAGGAAATTAGACCGGAAGTGGAAGAAATGAGCTTACATGAAGATAACGGGCGAAACCGAGGCGTAAAGGAAGAGAAAACAAAAGAAGATGGATCTCCCAAATCTCGATCGATCGAGATTTATTCTCGATCGATCGAGCCAGCCAGAAGCGAGAATCAGATTTTTTGAAGGCTCGATCGATCGGTGGAAATCTCGATCGATCGAGCGAGGCAGTAACCTCAGCAACAAATTTTGAGAAATCTCGATCGATCGGTGAAAATTCTCGATCGATCGAGCGAGGCAGTGAGTGCAAAAGGCTGACGTGAACAGTGCACCGATCGATCGGTGAAAATCTCGATCGATCGAGACGCGAAATCTGAAGATTTTATTTTCCTTATTTATCGAGATTTTGGGGCTTTTAAGGGAGGGGGGATCCATTTCAAAGAGGAGAGACGATATTAGACAGATTTATCAGACGATTTCTAGGTCAAGGAGCCGCCGCCAGACGCCGCCAAGGAGATCCAATCTCCGTTCTTCGTCCAAAGTCGAGCCAATCTCTTCCGGAGTGCAAGGAAGGAACAAGAGAAGGAATTACGGTGCAACGCACGGATTCATCCATCGTTTATCGTATTTCTGAACCTTAATTTATTTGATTTTTCATTTTCATTTGAAGTTTTTGAGGTCGAGAGACAATTAAACTCATCTGTATTTGATTTGAATTGAATTTGGTTTATATTATTGAAGTTTTAGTTCGTTGTGTTTGATTTATTGATTCATTGGTATTTGAGCGCATTGATATTTATTGTTCATAGATTGATTGCATGTGTAGATCAAAGTCTAGCTAGCTTTGACTAAATTTGAGAGTTACAACCGAGATCGAGAGATAACGTTGTAACACGCTCCATTAATTTATGATGTATGTCACGATTGAGATCGAGAGATGATATCGCATACGTGAGAACTTGAAATCGAAAGATTTAGAGTTATAAGGTTTTGATAATTTAAGCAACTTTGAATTAGTAAATAGGTGCACGAGAGTGACTTATTCTAATTTATTGTTAGTTTCGTTACAGCTCGAGAGAGTGTCTCGAATAATAGTGAAAACCTTTCACCTTTAAAATCAATTGAGTGATAATTTGAGAATTCCGTTGAACCAGTAGAGATAATATAAGTGAACGACGAGCTTGGTAATTTTCTCAAGTGACTTACCTTCGCATTTCCGGAACCAATTCTATTCGTTATTTCTAGTTTAATCTTTATTCTTTAGTGTAATTTAGATCTAGTTAATCAAACTCCTTTTATCGTAGGCTAAATATAATTTTATTAATCTTATTTGGTACTTATACGTTAGTCCCTGTGGATTCGACAACCTGTACTTAATTTTCACTATACTAAAACTTGACAACCGTGCACTTGCGGTAGAATCGCTTCAAACCATTCTTTGAAATATCTTTTGTTTAAAAAATAAGCGGTCAGAAAGGAAACCGTAGGGATGACGCCCAGTCAGGAAGAGGACAGCCTCAGGGAGGCAGATTTGGGAAGGTTTTGTGTTCTAATTGTGGGCAACCACATCTGACAAAAGACTGTGTGGGATGCTATGTTTGTGGCAGCAAGGGCCACTTTGCTCGGCAATGTCCCAACCGGGAAGGACCACTGAACTCTACAGGGAGGCCTGCAGAAAGAGCAGTACAGCACAAGCCACCGTTGGTACCGAGGCTGTAAGGACCCCAAGCCCTTAAAACCTTGATTAGTGTATTAACCACTATGTGTGGTACATGCTTTCTATAAAATGTCAATCGGGAAGCTCTGATGATACTTAATCATTGCCTGTCAATAAAAGACTCATATGTTTGCCCTTTACCAACCCCTTGGTGCCACTTTTCACATTGTAAACTTTTACAAAAATTTGGGCAGAGTCTCCCCATAAATAGAGCTATCCCAAAACAGAGTACAACACATAACAAAATTCCCGGCCAGGGAACACATAATACTCAACAGAAAGCAGTAATACAAGTAGATTCCCAGCCAGGGAAGACACCACACATACGTCAACAAAAGTGGGTTCCAACACCCACATAATACACCAATGACTCTCATATCATTCTAGCAATTCAACCTAATTGCATGCAACCTTAAATGAAAGAGAGAAAGGCTCATGCCTTTATATACAATCCATATACAAGTATAATCGTGCTCACATGCGAGCATCATGAATATGAATATGTATAAATCCTCAGGTGTATATATAGGTACTCTATACGATACCGTGCTCCATCAAGCCCTGGTACCACGATCCTGGGAGTACCTCAAATCAACAGCTCGAGCTCAGCTCCATAGCCATCGATGTACCTGTCCACCTGTCCCAACAGAGACAGCCCCCAACGGGGTGAGCATACCAATACACAAAATCCCATAATCATAATAATGAAATTCATAATTTACAACAAAGGTAAATGCTAATGAATTTAAATGATACTCCCTGGATGGCAACATCCTCATCCGGATTCCGTGTACTGTCCCTGTTCTCACAACATCAAACTCATCAAATCTCATAAATCAGTAAATCAACACATTGATTTACACATCGCATGCCTGATCCTCGAATATCAACATATAGTGATTACAAATTCATTAAACATGCAATTACAGATATCACAATATCTAATACTGATTTCACAACCTTGCTATCAATCACAGATAGCTCAAATGCCTTAGCATTTATTTTACCAATCCTTCATTATACTTAGACATCTCAAGTGTCTTATAATGAATACATGAGTCTACAAACCTAGACATCTCAAATGTCTTATAATGAATACATGATTCTACGAACCTAGACATCTCAAATGTCTTACGAAGAATGCATGATTCTACAAACCTAGACATCTCAAATGTCTCATAATATAGTCATATAAACCCAGTACCCCATATATCATGCAAGAGTCATCCTACTCTAGTGTCACGCACGCTACAGGCGGCGATATCAAGATTTGGGTCATTCCTTGGCTATATCAACATGTATATATAACCATACGCAAAACATTCAATGCAATCAAAACACCTTATGCATTTCACATATATATAGTAATGCTCGTACGTCGCACGTACCTTAAATCTCCGAAGTCCGAGCAAGCCTTGCTCGAGTTCCATGCCCCGAGGAATGATGTGCTAACACGATAAACAATTCACCATTATTTACGAACATGTAACCTATGCTCAAGCACACCCATATCCCTCAAAATATTGTCAACACACGACAATTAACCTCTTAAAAGACCCGGGGTAGGGTACATGCAGGGAAGGAATAAATGAGACAATCGAAATTTGTTCAAGAATGCCCTACAAAAATCGAACCTCAATCTCACAATTTCGAACCCAATAAAATACCACAATTCATCTAAAATGTCAATTAAGCTATCCAAGCAAGAATCAACATCCCTTGACAAAAACTCCCCATTTTCGAACTCAACCCCCATAATTTCGAATCCAAACAAGCCCTTAAATTCAAACCCTTAAAATCCTTCAAATTCGAACCAAAGCTTTTCAATTCGATCTCAATCAAGCATCATAATACTCTTAAAACATGCAATAATCGATCAATTGCACGAAATAACACCCATGCCAAAAACCCCCAAAATAATCGAAATCAAACCCTACAATTTTCGAAAATAATTTCGAACCATAATCACCAATTTAAGCAGGGAAATGCACGAAAAAGACAAACAAGGGTTAAGGGAGATTACCCAACGAAATCGGAAGCAAAATCGGACGAAATCGATGAACCCTAACTTTTGGGGATCGACGCATTCCAGCCAAATTCGACTCCAAGACGCGACGAAATCTTCAATTGATGGAGGGGAAAGAAGCGCCTCGTCGAGACGAAGACGGCGGTAGGTCGCACGCCCAGAACGGCGGCCCGGACGGCGGCGGGCGGAGCGCTTTTGCGCGCGGAGGCAGGGGAGATCGGGAAAGGGGTCGCGCGCGGGAGAGAGGGAAAAATGAGGGCTGAAAATGAAATTAATCCTAAAATCTTGGGTTCAAATGGTATTTATAGCGAAAATACCCCGAAAACTTAATAGCCCCACAAATACATCATGATTCCTTAAAATCATCTGTTTTCAAAAACTCTCTCTCTAACTCCAAAATCCCCTACCGGTGCTCACCCAGCACCGAGATCCCGAGACACATTAAAAACCCAACTCTTAGGTTTTACACCGCAATGTGAATACAATCTCAACCTCTGGATCCAACGATCCCAACTACCCAAATAAACGAGCCCAGAAGGCCCAACACCTCGATTAAATCCCCAAATCGCCACGTAAAACCACTTTAGGGATTATTAATACTACGGGATTAACACCTATAATCCCTGGTCATCACAATATCCCCCACTAAAAGAATTTCGTCCTCGAAATTAGCACTGGTGTATCACGTAACACCCAGGCTACACAACAACATGAAGCCATAACCTCGATTCTTGACCATATCAGAATCGTATTAATAAACGCGAGGATACTTACCTCTCATCAAACTCTGAAACAGAGCGACATACCAAAACAACATATCACCCAAGAGGTAAAACGTACCTCGATGCGGGTCATCCCAAAAATCAGCCTCTCATGACTGCGAAACAACTGATACTTACGACTGTAGATCAGACAGTCATCCTTCGTTCTAATACAACAGTACGAACACATCCCGAATGACACCTCAACCGTAAGAACGTTGACCTCGTGTCAAACTCTGGAGTGGAATAGACTTCCAAATCCATCATAACGTCGAAAGAGCGTCAGCACAACTCAACGCTAACAGTCCAAAAGCAGTTAGTCAACTGAAACTGCAAGGATTCGAATCGCTCCTGATTCTATCGTAGATATCATTCCATGACATCTCTATCAAGACTCACGATGTCTAACATACATCGTTACGAAGGAAACACTAGTACAACCACGGTGTACACATACCAAACCTGGTTTCCACTTTCAAACTTCCTCCATCGAAGGAGTAGTCGCCTCATTGCAACTTAATTGGGCAACTCACGGCCACAAATTCAAACAAAAGACATCTCACAAGATGTCCACCTCCGGATGTTCCAAGAATCACGTCCTGATCATAAATAACAACCGAGACTCCGCAGAGTTTACATTTCTTAAGGGGCATGCAATAAACCCATTGCATCCTCAACGCTTGTGTCGTCAGCGACACTCAACCAATCCGAAATCCTGCCATCCCTTGAAAATCCTCGGATTTAACAATCCAAACTTGGAAGGCTGTCGCATAACTCGAAAGAAAAACACTAGCAAGGGAATACCTTAACCCTCACAAGAAAATCCCTCCCTCAAGGGAGTCAACTAACTTCACGATCATTCCTCATAATCATCGTGCCATGGAGATTCCCAATCTCAAGGTGTTCCATATCTCTCATCAGAGATTTAACCATCCAAAAATAGCATAACTCTATGCTAACAGAGAGGAAATCAATAACTGGCATCCGTTATACTCACCGGTATACCTGCCTAAGCACTGATGTCGCATGCATACTCAATGCACTCGGCTCGGGTATCTACCACATATCCCTAAGCCCCCAAACACAACCGTCAATTCTGAGTCATTCCTTACTCAGTGGAGGATGAAAAATCGACGATTAACAATACACGGTGTGATTCCCAAGATCAACACCACTTGCACCAACTTACCGAATCTTTCAAGATTCCCAAATAGGTATAATACTACCTCCTTCCTCGCAAGGGAAATGCCATCGAACTCGAGATCCACAAGTCTCGAACCATCGTTCGGAAAAACTGGATAATAAACACCCATTGTATCCCAATACACGGGTTCCTTTAGATTGAGTCAATAACAACCTGATGACTCTCTTGTTGGTACTCCAACATCCTGAGCTGTCCCAGACAAGTCTCCAAGATTAAACATAAACGTATACACGTTTCAGCGAGGCACGCACAACCTCAAATGATGTGGTGACTACTAGAGTCCACCACGATCCACATCGCATCACCTTACGATTTGCCAAACTTGGTTCCAACGAGCAGTGTAACGGCTCTAGCAAGCCCATCATGGTGCTACACACACGCGGCAGACAACCTAGTCTCTGCCTCTTTAGGTTTACCTCAAACCTACCAATAAGACGGACGTTTCCACATGGTATAAATACTATGGGAGAAAACTCAATAGAGTAGTGGGTCTTTATCCAACATTCCTCAATGCCGATACACCCTGGACAACCCAATGTCCCTATGTACTTAACATAACCTGATCCTACTCCCTTAGGACCCATCCTACACCCTCAAGGGTGGTGTGTGATCATGTCTACCACATGTCACATCGACAGAAAGCGAGTAAGTAATTTCCTCCATGATTACTCCTGTCGTCAAATCACATGGCCAAAAGCCATTCCAACGAGCATACCTCAAGGGTATCACCACTCGTAATATGATCGCCTCAATCGTAAGCTGCGGTACAATCCCATGTACAGCGCATCCATCCATTCCTCGAGCAACCCGCTCGGTATAAGGGTCACGTCCATCGGTGTCGCACACACCACCTTGTGCTCGGTACTGGCACCCAAGGCATACCACTGAATACGTATACTCAACGCATCGATCATCGTAACGATGATGCATGTCTAATAAGACATCTCCTACACCATCGTCATCGTCATCCCGTGACGACACATGCCAACTCATGGCATCTAAAACATTGTCAACTAGTGACGATACATGTACCTCAGCGTATGTCATCCACTAACATGCTAGTAAAATAGGCATAATAAAACATGTATATCAATGCATGCCAGCTACAATAAAGCTAATAAAATAGCAATATCTCATACCTCATCGCTAGCAATATAGCGTCATACTGTCTCCGTCGCTCAATAATAGTGCGTAATCAGCACCCATCGCTCGAAGGCGGCAAAATCCTGTGCTGAGTACATAGCGGCAAAATCCCTCGCTATTAGAATCGACGGCATGGACACCTCGTCATATAATAAGTGGCATGAAACCTCGCTATATACCTGAGCATGAATCATCGTCCACATAGTAGCGGAAAGAGGCATCGCTATCAATACACCTGGCGGAATGAACCATCGCCAATAGATATAGCGGAATGAACCATCGCTATAAATACTCCTGGCGGAATGAACCATCGCCAATCAATATAGCGGAATGAACCATCGCTATCAATACACCTGGCGGAATGAACCATCGCCAATAGATATAGCGGAATGAACCGTCGCTATAAATACGCCCTGGCGGAATGAACCATCGCCAATAGATATAGCGGAATGAACCGTCGCTATAAATACACCTGGCGGAATGAACCATCGCCAATAGATTATAGCGGAATGAACCATCGCTATCAATACTCCTGGCGGAATGAACCATCGCCAATAGATATAGCGGAATGAACCGTCGCTATAAACCGTGTCCTCATAGGGAAATGAATATAAATCGACACAGCGGGACACATCACCGCTATCATCCGTGTCATCACATAGGAATGAATCATCATCCTAACAAGCGGCATTCTCATCCTCGCTTCTTCATACAAGCGGTATCTCATCCTCGCTTCGTATGGCATTACCCCGCCTCCATGTGCAAGCGAGCATCCCTGCCCGCTCCACATTTTTAGCGGTACAAGCATAAGCTTCTTCATACAAGCGGTATATCATCCTCGCTTCGTATGGAATACCCCGCCTCCATGTGCAAGCGAGCATCCCCGCCCGCTCCACATTTTTAGCGGTCAAGCATAAGTATAAAAATTCTCACTGTCATAAGCAGGACTCCTGGAATGCATAATCATCATTCCTTTTTATACTCCATATTTCCTGTAACCTGCAACCATCAGGGTTAACAACAATAGCCATATACGCTATGCATCCACATTCAATTCATAATAAAAAACACATTATGAGAATGTATGGTTTCACAAATAAATGTCATGATATCCTTCTTTAAATCCTTATTTCATCCTGAGCCCTTATCATTAGTACATTTTAATGCTTCTTGCTACTCCAGGAAAGCGGAATTCTTCCTCGCTTCCACTGGACTTTAGCGTTGCTACTCCATGTAAGCGGAACTCTTCATCGCTTCCAATGGACTTTAGCGTTGCTACTCCATATAAGCGGGACTCTTCAATCGCTTCATATGGACTTTAGCATAAGCCATTAAAATCCTTACTAAGATAACTTTGACTCAAGACCTGCATATGCAAAAACAATGCACAATAACATATATCATAACCTCAATGCACCACTTTGCATTCATCATGTGTCAACAAGACAACGTAAAATACATGTTACCTCGGAAATATCCCTTTATCTGATTTTCTTAAAACCAGCTTCCTTGGCACATAACACACGGAGTGCCAGACATCCCCATAAATGTCATCCTATCGTGTTCCACACGATTCCTGCAACCACAATGGTTAGCAATACCACTTTTCATATCATAATAGCACATAAACAATGTGTTATGTCATACAACATTAATGCCATCATGCATAAATATGTGCTATCAATAACTTCCTAGGCCCTTAACAGCCCCAATGAGCAACCACTGCTCTGATACCACTAATGTAAGGACCCCAAGCCCTTAAAACCTTGATTAGTGTATTAACCACTATGTGTGGTACATGCTTTCTATAAAATGTCAATCGGGAAGCTCTGATGATACTTAATCATTGCCTGTCAATAAAAGACTCATATGTTGCCCTTTACCAACCCCTTGGTGCCACTTTTCACATTGTAAACTTTTACAAAATTTGGGCAGAGTCTCCCCATAAATAGAGCTATCCCAAAACAGAGTACAACACATAACAAAATTCCCGGCCAGGGAACACATAATACTCAACAGAAAGCAGTAATACAAGTAGATTCCCAGCCAGGGAAGACACCACACATACGTCAACAAAAGTGGGTTCCAACACCCACATTAATACACCAATGACTCTCATATCCTTCTAGCAATTTCAACCTAATTGCATGCAACCTTAAATGAAAGAGAGGAAAGGCTCATGCCTTTATATACAATCCATATACAAGTATACTCGTGCTCACATGCGAGCATCATGAATATGAATATGTATAAATCCTCAGGTGTATATATAGGTACTCTATTACGATTACCGTGCTCCATCAAGCCCTGGTACCACGATCCTGGGAGCTACCTCAAATCAACAGCTCGAGCTCAGCTCCATAGCCATCGATGTACCTGTCCACCTGTCCCCAACAGAGACAAGCCCCCAACGGGGTGAGCATACCAATACACAAAATCCCATAATCATAATAATGAAATTCATAATTTACAACAAAGGTAAATGCTAATGAATTTAAATGATACTCCCTGGATGGCAACATCCTCATCCGGGATTCCGTGTACTGTCCCTGTTCTCACAACATCAAACTCATCAAATCTCATAAATCAGTAAATCAACACATGATTTACACATCGCATGCCTGATCCTCGAATATCAACATATAGTGATTACAAATTCATTAAACATGCAATTACAGATATCACAATATCTAATACTGATTTCACAACCTTGCTATCAATCACAGATAGCTCAAATGCCTTAGCATTTATTTTACCAATCCTTCATTATACTTAGACATCTCAAGTGTCTTATAATGAATACATGAGTCTACAAACCTAGACATCTCAAATGTCTATAATGAATACATGATTCCTACGACACCTAGACATCTCAAATGTCTTACGAAGAATGCATGATTCTACAAACCTAGACATCTCAAATGTCTCATAATATAGTCATATAAACCCAGTTACCCCATATATCATGCAAGAGTCATCCTACTCTAGTGTCACGCACGCTACAGGCGTCGATATCAAGATTTGGGTCATTCCTTGGCTATATCAACATGTATATATAACCATACGCAAAACATTCAATGCAATCAAAACACCTTATGCATTTCACATATATATAGTAATGCTCGTACGTCGCACGTACCTTAAATCTCCGAAGTCCGAGCCAAGCCTTGCTCGAGTTCATGCCCCGAGGAATGATGTGCTAACACGATAAACAATTCACCATTATTTACGAACATGTAACCTATGCGCAAGCACACCCATATCCCTCAAAATATTGTCAACACACGACAATTAACCTCTTAAAAGACCCGGGGGTAGGGGTACATGCAGGAAGGAATAAATGAGACAATCGAAATTTGTTCAAGAATGCCCTACAAAATCGAACTCAATCTCACAATTTCGAACCCAATAAATACCACAATTCATCTAAAATGTCAATTAACGCTATCCAAGCAAGAACTCAACATCCCTTGACAAAAACTCCCCCATTTTCGAACTCAACCCCCATAATTTCGAATCCAAACAAGCCTTAAATTCAAACCCTTAAAATCCTTCAAATTCGAACCAAAGCTTTTCAATTCGATCTCAATCAAGCATCATAATACTCTTAAAACATGCATAATCGATCAATTGCACGAAATAACACCCATGCCAAAACCCCCCAAAATAATCGAAATCACACCCTACAATTTTCGAAAATAATTTCGAACCATAATCACCAATTTAAGCAGGGAAATGCACGAAAAAGACAAACAAGGGTTTAAGGGAGATTACCCAACGAAATCGGAAGCAAATCGGACGAAATCCGATGAACCCCTAACTTTTGGGGATCGACGCATTTCCAGCCAAATTCGACTCCAAGACGCGACGAAATCTTCAATTGATGGAGGGGAAGAAGCGCCCTCGTCGAGACGAGACATTCGGCGGTAGGTCGCACGCCCCGAACGGCGGCCGGACGGCGGCGGCGGGGGCGGAGCGCTTTTGCGCGCGGGAGGCGCGGGAGATCGGGAAGGGGTCGCGCGCGGGAGAGAGGGAAAAATGAGGGGCTGAAATGAAAATAATCCTAAAATCTTGGGTTCAAATGGTATTTATAGCAAAAATACCCCGAAAACTTAATAGCCCCACAAATACATCATGATTCCTTAAAAATCATCTGTTTTCAAAAACTCTCTCTCTAACTCCAAAATCCCCTACCGGTGCTCACCCAGCACCCGAGATCCCGAGACACATTAAAAACCCAACTCTTAGGTTTTACACCGCAATGTGAATACAATCTCAACCTCTGGATCCAACGATCCCAACTACCCAAATAAACGAGCCCAGAAGGCCCAACACCTCGATTAAATCCCCAATCGCCACGTAAAACCACTTTAGGGATTATTAATACTACGGGATTAACACCTATAATCCCTGGTCATCACAGAGGCAGTTGTGAACTGCAGGCAGAGGACTGTCCGATTCAGATCGGATGTGGGAGTCCATGGAAATCTTGGGGATGGTTCTCGTTCTAAGATTCCGTTGATATCTGCTGTCAAGATGCGCAGTTGTTGGAACGAGGCCATAATGATATCTCATATATGCCGTTGATGTTACGGAAAAGAAAGAAGAAGTAAAAGTTGAGGATGTGCCCGTAGTGGCGGAGTTCCCTGATGTCTTTCCGGAGGAGATTCCCGGATTCCCACGACGAGAGAGGTCGAGTTACTACCGGGGACGTCTGCTTTTTCTCGTGCCCCATATAGGATGGCATCAGCGGAGCTAAGGGAGTTAAAGATTCAGTTGCAAGAGCTCCTTGATAAGGGCTATATACGCCCTAGCGTATCACCCTGGGGTGCACCAGTCTTATTTGTGAAGAAGAAAGATGGTTCGATGCATTTGTACATCGATTACAGACAACTGAACAAAGCTACAGTAAAGAATAAGTATCCACTTCCGAGGATCGATGATTTGTTTGATCAGTTGCAGGGTACGAGGCTCTACAGTAAGATCGATCTGAGGTCAGGGTACCATCAGATTCGAGTAAGAGAGGATGATGTCCAGAAGAAAGCTTTCAGGACTAGATATGAGCACTATGAATTCCTAGTCATGCCTTTTGGGGTGACGAATGCCCCAGCTGTTTTCATGAGTTTGATGAACAGAGTATTCCAGCCATATTTGGATCAATTCGTCATAGTTTTCATTGACGATACACTCATCTACTCCCGGACTGAAGAGGAACACGTGAGACACTTGAGGACGGTACTCCAGATCCTCAGGGATCATCAGTTATATGCAAAGCTGAACAAGTGCGAGTTTTGGTTGAACAGTGTGGTATTCTTGGGCCATGTTATATCTAGCAGTGGAATATCTGTGGATCCCAGGAAGATTGAAGCTGTTATGGAGTGGGCTGCACCCACTTCTGTGCCCGAGATACGGAGCTTCCTTGGTTTTAGCGGGTTATTACCGACGTTTCGTCGAGGGATTCTCTAAGATCGCTAAGCCATTGACGCAGCTGACTCAGAAAGGAGTCCCGTTCTATTTGTCCGAAGCTTGTGAGGAAAGCTTCCAAGAGTTGAAGCGTCGTTTGACGACATCGCCAGTATTGGTGATTCCTTCCGAGAATAAGAGATTTGCTTTGTACACGGATGCATCACTACAAGGTTTAGGCTGTGTGTTGATGCAAGATAAGCACGTGGTAGCTTATGCTTCGAGGCAGTTGAAGCCTCATGAGACAAGATACCAGTCCATGATCTGGAACTGGCAGCCATCATTTTCGCCTTGAAGATTTGGCGTCATTATCTTTATGGTACTTCATTTACCATTTTTACGGATCATAAGAGCCTGAAGTTTCTATTCACCCAGGCTGAACTGAATATGCGTCAAAGAAGATGGATGGATCTACTCAAGGATTATGACTGTGAGATTGAGTACCATCCCGGTAAAGCAAAATTGATAGCAGACGCCTTAAGTCGGAAGGTGAAGAGTACTGCGAGGACGCTATGTGTTTATCAGCTATGATGACTTCTTATTGCCATCTGGGCTATGATTTGGATGTGGACATGTCGCCGGTGCGAGTGTGTGGGGTCTTCCCACCTTAACAGTGATTAATAGACATAAGAAAGACTAATCATGCATTAACACATCTTAGGGTTCTAGTTGTTGCAAGAGCTAACAGAATTACAGGCCAAATAAAACTTCAAAGCTTATTAGTTACATTCCCATGATGAATGTTAAAATGTTAGATTTATACTACTCCTAGAGTAGATACTAAACAGAAGTTGAATCCTAAACGTTCCTGTGTTCCTCGTAGCTCACTGCCTCAACCCGACCCTTAGTCCTTTAGTCCAAAGGTTGTACCTACAGGAACAACCCGTCATGAGCATGTATATCGTTACTTAACATCATAAGGTAATGGCATATAAATAAATGCATGGAAATAATTGGTAATGTATACTTCCTGGTTAATCGCATTAACCCTCTTTGGTTGTCCCTGTTTCATAGCCATGCATAAAAACCATTAATTCTTGACATGAATGATTAAGATCACCATCTTATAAATATCATCATCTTATAACGTCATCATCATATAAGCATCATTGTCTTATAAATATTATCATCTTGTAACATCATCATCATATAAGCATCATCATCTTATAACATCATAACAAAATATAACAGTAAATGTACGACATCTTAGTTAAGTGAACATGCTGGTTATTCGTTACCTTCTTCTTGTTGTTCCTGATTCATAATCGTGCATATGGCATCTTACCTGTGGCATCTTACCACATTATAAACATCGCATGGCCTCTTACCATGTGGGGTATCTTACCCGTGGCATCTTACCACAAATACATCGCATGGCTACTTACCATGTGGGGCACCTTACCCCGTGGCACCTTACCACAAATACATCGCATGGGCTACTTACCATGTGGGGCACCTTACCCCGTGGCACCTTACCACAAAGACATCGCATGGCTACTTACCATGTGGGGCACCTTACCCCGTGGCACCTTACCACAATAACGTTACATGGCTACTTACCATGTGGGGCACTTTACCCCGTGGCACCTTACCACAATAAATCATGTAAACATCATCGTATAAACATCGTATAAACATCATCGTATAAAACATCGTATAAACATCATCGTATAAAACATCGTATACACATCATCGTATAAACATCGTATACACATCATCGTATAAACATCGTGAATACTCATGCAATAAAAGCATAGTTGTAGTATAAAGATGTGTGTTACCGTCTGATGCCCGTACGCCTCTTACGTACAAAAGGAGGAGGAGTCAACAGACTTTATCTCCTTGATGGTGCCGGTACCTGGGATGGTTTACAAGACCACATAATACCATATTAGATGCCTCAAAACCATCTCACATCAAACTTAACAAAAAAACATCATTATATTTTTTTCAACTTGCTGCCTCTCTCGATCGATCGGCCCAAGATCTCGATCGATCGAGACACTGTGCACTAACAGTGCCTTAGCTTCCTGCCTCGCTCGATCGATCGAAGCATTTACCGATCGATCGAGAAGCTTCACCGATCGATCGAGAAATCCTTCGATCGATCGGCATCAAGATTTTAAAAATACATTAGACCTATGTCTCGACTCGATCGATTGAGACCAAATCTCGATCGATCGAGAGCTCTGAATAATCGGGATTTTCCCCAGATTTTGAGCACCTCTTTTCATACCATCTCTTCTACTTCATAACACATTTTTCATGCTAAAAACTATCATGTGAATAACTTCATAAAATATCCATGTAAGCACTTAAATCAAAGGCTTAACAAAACCTAAGCTAACATGCATCATATCATCATCATAAACTTAGAGCTCAACCAACTTACAGAAAAAAGGGCATCATGGCATTACCCAGATTTTCGAGCACTCCATTTCATGCCATAAAAACTATACCATAATTCATAAAACATGCTTGAACAAAAATATCCTGGGCTTTACCAACTTATCATTCGTGTACCCAAATCAAAGGTTCACCCAAAGACCCATCTAACATGCATAATATAACCTCCTCAATAACACTCTCAATCCACATTTTCCAGAAAACAGGGGAAACATCTTCCCAGATTTTCAAACACCCTAGTTCACATGCTTTAATCCTTCATATAAAACACATAACATGCTCAAGGAAAAATACTGAGAGCTGCATAATAAACACCATTTAATCATTTAAATCGAAGGTTTCAAGAAACCTAAGCTATCATGCCATTTTTACCATACATAAAAGCAAGAACCTAATAAGCTTAAAAACAAAATTAGAGCATGGTTTCTTACCCTACTTTGCTCCGATTTTTGAGAGACTTCCAAGGGATGAAAATGGCAAGGCTCCTCAAGTTTTACCAGCAAGTGCTGGTGTTTCTTTGGAGAGAAGGGTCGAGATTTTGGGATGGAAGGATGAGGCTGAATGATTGAGCCAAGTGGGGTGAGAAGTCAGCCTATCAAACAGTTTGATTGGCATGGGTTAGGGGGTGGTTGCATGTAGGGTGGTTGTGGTGTTTAATGTGTCCCGGTATTTCATACGATGTATAAAAATATATTCCTTGATATTTTATAATTGTATTACATCAATACAACAATTAAAAACACGTAATATGCCCCCTAAACCACATCATCATATCATAAATATAATCCCCCACTTAAAATACAAAAACCCTCTTAAATACATCGTAATTCATCATCGTGCACATAATCATCATAACATTTCGTCATCGTAGCATATAATCATATTGCATTTCGGGGGTATTACATTACTCCCCTACTTATAAGATTTCATCCTCGAAATCCACATGCATCATCATACGGAACTAAACATAAATACATACCAGAGAATAGTTCCGGATAGTGCTGCACCATATGCCGTTCCGTCTCCAATGTAGCCTCCTCGACACCCCGACGATCCACTAAACTTTGACCATCGGTATAAACTTTGCTCCGTAGCCTGCGATCCTCTCGATCCTGAATTCTGATTGGTCGTTTTCGTAGGATACACTTGAGTCCAACTGCACTTCAGTAGACTGTAATACCTGAGACGAGTCTGGCTCATACTTCCGTACATAGACGCATGGAAAACATCATACATCCCAAATAAGGACGGTGGTTAGAGCCAAACAGTAAGCCAAAAGTACTGGTACGCTGCAATACTTCATATGACCCAACATACCTCGGGGATAACTTCCCCCGCATACCAAAACGAACTACACCACTGAAGGGTGAGATTTTCAAGAAGACCCTGTCTTCTACTTGGAATTCTAGCGGTCGCGCCGCTTATGGCATAGCCACTTGCCTATCTTGGCCCGCTTTCATCTTTGAGCGTATCATCTTGGTCTTTCTTCCATGTCCTTAATCATATCCGGTCCTCCGACCGCCTTATTAGACAGGTCCTCCAGTACAGCGGTGACTTACATCGTTGTCCATAAAGAGCTCCAAAAGACCATTTGAATGCTCGCCTGATAGCTGTTATTAAAGGAGATCTCTTACCAGTGGTATAGAATCTTGCCACGGAGTATCAAACTCCCCAAAACACATGCCCTCAACATATCCTCGAGCGTCTGAAGGGTACGCTCTGTCTGGCCGTCTGACTGAGGGCGACAGGCCGTACTCAGTCTTACCTCTGTGCCCAAAGCCGTCTGGAGACTCCCCGAAATGTGAAGTAAACCTTGAGTCTCTGTCAGACACAATCAAGACTGGAACTCTACGCAACCTCACTACATCCCGCACAAATAATTGGCCATCCTTAGGTGTGTGAAAGACACATGACAAGGATGAAGTGAGCTACTTCGTCAGCCTATCCACGATCACCCAGATCGTATCGAATCCAGAGGCCGTTCTTGGC